>SJYC01121836.1:0-12181 GCA_006408675.1 Madoqua kirkii
ACTTCCAACACAAGAAAGGGATGGTTAATATCTTTAGGATCTTCACGACCAAGATAATCACGACAGTGTGATCACTCACCTAGAGCCAGACATCCTGGAATATGAAGGCAAGTGGACCTTAGAAAGCATCGCTATGAACAAAGCTAGTGGAGGTGATGTCATTCCAGCTGAGCTATTTCAGATCCTGGAAGATGATGCTGTGAAAGTGCTACACTCAATATGCCAGCAAATTTGGAAAACTCAGCAGTGGCCACAGGACTGGAAAAGGTCTATTTTCATTCCAATCCCAAAGAAAGGCAATGCCAAAGAATGCTCAAACTACCACACAATTGCACTCGTCTCGCATGCTAGTAAAGTAATGTTCAAAATTCTCCAAGCCAGGCTTCAGCAATACCTGAACCGTGAACTTCCAGATGTTAAGGCTGGTTTTAGAAAAGGCAGAGGAACCAGAGATCAAGTTGCCAACATTTGCTGGATCATCAAAAAACCAAGAGAGTTCCAGAACAACATCTATTTCTGCTTTGTTGACTATGCCAAAACCTTTGATTGTGTGGATCACAATAAACTGTGGAAAATTCTGAAAGAGATGGGAATACCAGACCACCTGACCTACCTCTTGAGAAACCTGTATGCAGGTCAGGAAGCAACAGTTAGAACTGGACATGGAACAACAGACTGGTTCCAAATAGGAAAAGGAGTACATCAAGGCTGTATATTGTCACCTTGCTTATTTAACTTCTATGCAGAGTACATCATGAGAAACGCTGGGCTGGAAGAAGCACAACTGGATTCAAGATTGCCAGGAGAAATATCAATAACCTCAGATATGCAGATGATACCACCTTTATGGCAGAAAGGAAGAGGAACTCAAAGCCTCTTGAAAAGTGAAAGAGGAGAGTGAAAAAGTTGGCTTAAAGCTCAACATTCAGAAAACGAAGATCATGGCATCCGGTCCCATCACTCCATGGGAAATAAATGGGGAAACAGTGGAAACAGTGTCAGACTTTATTTTGGGGGGCTCCAAAATCACTGCAGATGGTGATAGCAGCCATTAAATTAAAAGATGCTTGCTCCTCGGAAGGAAAGTTATGACCAACTTAGATAGCATATTCAAAAGCAGAGACATTACTTTGCTGACTAAGGTCCGCCTAGTCAAGGCTATGGTTTTTCCAGTAGTCATGTATAGATGTGAGAATAGGACTGTGAAGAAGGCTGAGCGCTGAAGAATTGATGCTTTTGAACTATGGTGTTGGAGAAGACTCTTGAGAGACCCTTAGACTGTAAGGAGATCCAACCAGTCCATTCTGAAGGAGATCAGTCCTGGTTGTTCTTTGGAGGGAATGATGCTAAAGCTGAAACTCCAGTACTTTGGCCACCTCATGAGAAGAGTTGACTCATTGGAAAAGACTCTGATGCTGGGAAGGATTGGGAGCAGGATGAGAAGGGGACGACAGAGGATGAGATGGCTGGATGGCATCACCGACTCAATGGACATGAGTTTGAGTGAACTCCAGGAGTTAGTGATGGACAGGGAGGCCTAAGGTGCTGCATTTCATGGGGTCCCAAAGATTTGGATGCAAGTGAGCAACTGAACTGAACTGAATATCTTTAGGAAGAGTACTGATTGTCATATCATCAGAGAAATCATGGATAAAGTTATACATGCTCTGCAAACAACCTCTGACCTAACATGACCGAATTTTCAACTCCTGCTGAAACATATAAGATTTCATATAAATGATTTCCCATAAGCAGTGTAGAGTTATTTGTTGAATATAAATTATCTGTGTTTTATTAAAGCAAGAGAATTATTGAAATAGGAGTTTGGAAGCCTTTGTCACATCCCATTCCCACAGTGACTAGCTGGATGTCCTTGTGCAAATGATTTTCTTTTGATGGGCCTCAGTTTCTTTGTTGCCTGGGTTAGATCAGATGACCCTAACATTTTCCAACTCATACTCAATGATTTTATGATGCTGTGAAAAGTAGTCTACAGATCTCCAATAGAACACTATCTCTAGTTGGATAATTTACAAAATCTAACATAAAAATAATTCCAATTATTTCCTTATATTTTATAATTTTGAATGTGTGACATCCGCGAATTTTATTAACATGAATATACAAAAAATGTGACTAAAGAGGACAGCTACTAACATTCTGAGACAGCATTTTGTTCAACCTAGTTAGTTGTACCACACTAGGTTATTTTTCTCTTTAGGAAAGTGGTATGAGACATATATCCCAGAACAAATCTTACATGTAGAAAAGAGGCAGTTTTCTGAGTCAAATATAGGTTTAAAAGAAAGGCAGAAAAATAATTATTTATAGAGGGATGTGATTAGGAGTGGTGGTCCTTAATTTCTGAAAATTCCTCCCAGTTTGGAGAAAAAATATTAGTTCAAGTTGTTTGATGTTCTTGATATCAAGAAAGAGTTTCTTGTACATTATCGTTTTATTCTATGTTAAAACTCATTAGAAGTGGATGCTGGTAAATAACCTGGTGAAAATATGATTCAAGTTCTGTGATCATGCATAGTCTAGATAATATAAGACTAAAAAACAACCAAGATACAGTGAACATGTCCAAATTACAGATGCTTCAAGATTTGTGTGTGTGTGTTAGTCGCTCAGTTGTGTCCAACTCTTTGCAAACCCATCTACTGTAGCTCACCAGACTCCTCTGTCTATGGAATTCTCCATGCAAGAATACTAGAGTGGGTTGACATTTCCTCCTCCAGGGGATCTTCCTGATCCAGGGATCAAACCCAGATCTCTTGCACTGCAGGCAGATTCTTTACCATCTGAGCCACTAGATTACAGATACTTCAGAGCTTCAGTCAGTTCAGTCGCTCAGTCATGTCCGATTCTGTGACCCCATGAACTGCAGCATACCACGCCTCCCTGTCCATCACCAACTCCTGGAGTCCACCCAGACCCGTGTCCATTGTGTCAGTAATGCCATCCAACCATCTCAGACTCTGTCATCCTCTTCTCCTCCAGCCCTCAATCTTTCCCAGCATCAGGATCTTTTCAAATGAGTCAGCTCTCTGCATCAGGTGACCAAAGTATTGGAGTTACAGCTTCAAAATCATTCCCTCCAATGAACACCCAGGACAGATCTCCTTTAGGGTGAACTGGCTGGATCTCCTTGCCATCCAAGGGACTCTCAAGAGTCTTCTCCAACACCACAGTTCAAAAGCATCAATTCTTTGGCACTCAGCTTTCTTCATAGTCCAGGTCTCACATCCATACATGACCATTGGAAAAACCATAGCCTTGACTAGACGGACCTTAGTCAGCAAAGTAATGTCTCTGCTTTTGAATATGCTATCTAGGTTGGTCATAACTTTCCTTCCAAGGAGTAAGCGTCTTTTAATTTCATGGCTGCAGTCACCATCTGCAGTGATTCTGGGGTCCCCAAAATAAAGTCTGCCACTGTTTCTACTGTTTCGCCATCTATTTCCCATGAAGTGATGGGACCGGATGCCATGATCTTCATTTTCTGAATGTTGAGCTTTAAGCCAACTTTTTCACTCTCCTCTTTCACTTTCATCAAGAGGCTTTTTTAGAACTTCCTAAACAGAAGATCAAGAAGTTCAAAAGAGATATTAAGGCATAGAATGGGAAAAGCCCAGGGCCAGGAAATAAGAGACTCAGGTGCTAAGTCTAGCTCTGCCACTAACTGAGTATGCTCAGTGATGTCCGACTCTTTGTGACCCTGTGGACTGTAGCCCACCAGGCTCCTTTGTCCAGAGTATTCTCCAGACAAGAATACTAGAGTGTGCTTCCATGCCTCCCTCCAGGTGATCTTCCTGACTCAGGGCCTGAACCATGTCTCTTATGTCTCCTGCATTGGCAGATCGGTTCTTAACTACTAGTTTCACCTGGGAAGCCTACCACTGAGTGGCCATGTCCACTTGAGAAGTCCATGTCCTTTCTTTGAACCTCAGTTTCCTTAGCTCTAAAGTAAGGAAATTGGCTTGACTAACCCCACTCCAGTACTCTTGCCTAGAAAATCCCATGGACGGAGGAGCCCGGAAGCTTGCAGTCCATGGGGTCGCTGAGGGTCGGACACGACTGAGTGACTTCAGTTTCACATTTCACTTTCATGCATTGGAGAAGGAAATGGTAACCCACTCTAGTGTTCTTGCCTGGAAAATCCTAGGGATGGGGGAGCCTTGTAGGCTCCCGTCTATGGGGTTGCACGGAGTCAGACACGACTGAAGTGACTTAGTAGTAGTAGTAGTAATAGTGTTTCTTTATCTTGAGAATTTATAGACCTCTGTGTACATTTCCATGGATCTCAGTTTAAGGAATATTGCCTTAAAATTAAACTTAGTTTCTTGGCACTTTGTGATGATACATAAAAGCCAAATACTGGTGTTTAAACACTGAGACTGCTATCCGTTATTTGGTGATTATCCAGTTGACTCAGAATTTACTCATCTAAATATTATTCCATTGCATACACAAGTACTTTGTGCTGGAACTATTCTAGGCATTTTGAGTATATTTAAGAGCATGACAGACAAGATCATTGCCCTCACTGAGCTTACAGTCTAGGAAGGGGAAACCGATTATAAAATAGAGATGATAAATAAGAAAATGAACTTTGAATAAAACATTTTAATAGGGAATTCAAGGATCCTTGCAGATATATCCATAGACTGTCCTTTGAAAAGTACCTGACTGAAGTACCTGGCTGGAGAAGCCCTTGATGTCTGTGGTTCAGTGATGCATGGTTACCCATTTCAGATCCAGCAAGCAGAGAGCTTCCTCACCAAGCAGTCTAAACAAAAAGAGATGGCTTTTGTAGAAGTCTCACCAAGATTCTAGAAGCAGCAAGGGATTTTCCTTGCTATTAGTTTGGTTTGTGCCTCACCCTGTTCTGAAACATAGAGGTGTTTCTAGACACAGGGCCAAAACTTCATTGAGGGGCTCAGAGAGAGCACCACTCTGGAGAAAAATCATTAAATTAGGCAAAGATCCAATAAACTTAAATTTTCTGTTTTTGATTTCTTGCTGTGAGGAACACTATGACATAATTTAAAGAGATGATTTAATGTAGCAAGAGGAGAGGGACTCTAAAAACCAAATAGTGCAGTCATATTGTTCTAATAAAATTAGTCTATTATGTGCAGATTGATTGCTGGTGCCTAGATTTACATGATGTTTATGATATCAGAATATCTGACAAAAATTGATGTCAATATTTATGCCTCTATAAATTACTCACACAGCACTATTATGATGGCTTCTAATTAAAGTGGAACCAAACTAATTGACCTTTGAATCCAAAGGACTTTGTAACCCAAAACTCATCCACACTGGGATGCAGGCTGCACTAGCTTGGGAAGAAAAGAGGTTTTTGGAGTGATGTGATGCCTTACTAGGAAAAATAATTACATATTCTGCAAGAGCTGGTTCCACTAAAACATGGATTTTATATTTGATGTAAGCTACATTAAACTGTTGCTGTGTAGGTTTATGACAAACCACGTCTGTGGCTTTGTACCTACGGTGAAAAAAGAAAGATTTTTATTTTTTTTCAGCCAATAGGTAACTGCTGTCTGTTTTTGAGTACGTCAAATGAGACAATTGATCAAATCAGAGATTCTCCTCTTTGTTTTATTTTAAACATTTCATTTTGGAATAATTTTATATCTACAGAAAAATTACAGATGAGGCTTTGTGCTCCTTGAGGAATTATATTTTATTCATTTTTTTGTAACTCCCTTTAATACCTAATACAAGGCCTCACAAAAAGCAGGAGTGCAATAGAATTTGGTTTGTTTTTAGGAAGAAGCCAAAAACATTGAAAACAAGCAAAGCTTCTGGTACTTTATAACATACAATGCCCCATCATTATTCCTAACAAAAATTCTGTCTTGGCCTTCCTTCTCTTCCTTCTAGTGGGTAGCCAATTGTGTCTTGATTAATTAATTTATTTGGATTTATTTATAATACATTATTATTTGCATACATATTATTAGAAACACAAAAATAATCATGCAAATCAGCCTGGTTGTTAGTCTGGATTCAAAATATCTGGATTCTTATTTTGTTTCTGATACTTGCTTTGTCTTTAGCAATTAAACCCTGTTGAGCATCTTGCCTCCTCAACTGTAAAACGAGGAAGGTGAATTCTGTTCTTTTGGGTCCTTTGTAGCTTGAAAATGCTATTGCTTCTAATACAAGTGTGTGTATTTCCTCTGGAAGTGTGTGTATTTCCTCTGGGCTGCACTTTCTTTTCCTCTCTCTGCCCTTGTTTCATACTGCAAATGTGAAGAAGTAAAATGATGAGATGAAGTTATTACACTACTGTGCTTTTGACTAATGTATTTAACAAAATACTGTTGCATATTTGAAGCTCATCAGTCATGGTTCTCATATTTGTGTGCATTACCAGTGTTCTGTTACAAATCCTTCTTGTCTTTTTGCTGAAAAGATTTTTATCTGCATTTCAGAGAGGGCTTTTCAGTTTTGTTATAAAACCTCATTACTTCTTTATTACAGACTTAGTGGAGCCTTCTCTTTGTATTGAATCATGTGATTCAGTATTAGCTGGATATTTAATACTATATCATCTGTGTTGTTCAGTATTCTCTGTTCTTTTTTTTTTTTTGCACTTTGGAAATGTCTCAGGAGAAAAAATTGAAAGGTGATATTTCTTTAAAATAAATCACACCTGTCCCAGGAAGGCAGTATTTTAAGGATAATTATTAATGTTTAAGCAAAATATACTACCTTTGTGATTCTTATTAATTTAAGAATAGGGTAAATGAGTTTATTAAGTGATGCAGAAAATAATTTATTTTTTCACAAAATAAAAATCTTTTCTTTAAAAAAAATCCTCCAAGATCATAATGTCATATGACATATTTTGTGAACTTTTTCTAAATTCCCCAAGGTGTCCACCTCTGTTATTGAATTACTATGGTCTTTCCCACAGTTCCCTTACGATAGGACATGCTCTCAGTCAGCTGTTAATATTAGGCACCTATGTTTGTTGAATGAAAAGACTCCCAATGCATTTGTACAGTTATCAAACAAAATTGCTTGGGAGGTGTATGTGACATGGCTAAACATTATTTTTAGTTTTAATTTGCTTTTAGAAATATACCTTACCTACTTAAGAGTTTCTGTGTTTCAATATCTTCTTCACAACTTAGATGGCCTTGTTCCCTTTTGTTGGGTAATAAACTATCTCTAAACTTAGTAGGTGAAAATAACAAATTTTAAATTTTGCTCATGATTTTCTGGATGAGGATTTTGGGAAGGACTCAACTGTATGGTTTATTTCTGATCCAGTGGCATCAGCTGGAACACTTGCTGGAAAACCCACTTTGAAAATGGTTTTATTACTTACATGTCTGGTGCCTTTGTACATTTTGGCCTCTTTCTCTCTCAGTCTCTCTACACATAGTATCTCTTCTAGGATCTTCCCACATGATGTGGACTTTATATAGCATAGCCTCTCAGTGTGATCAGACTTCTTACATGACAGTTTTTTTTACCTCAGAGTGAGCATTACCATGAGAAACTGCAAGGCTCCTTATGACCTGGCTTCAGTAGTCTGAGAATGTTGCTTTCATCTCACTCTATTGGCCAAGAAAATCACTCTGACTGGCCCAAGAGGAGTTTCAGGATTGGGGGCAGAATAGATTCTATCTCTCAGAGGGGAAATGACATGGACAGACATGGGAGGGAAGGAATTGGTGGTGACCATCTTAGAGACATGCTACTATAATATATACATATGTGTGTGTGTGTGTGTATAGAAAGCTGAATACCGAAGAATTGATGCTTTTGAACTGTGGTGTTGGAGAAGTCTCTTGAGAGTCCCTTGGACTGCAAGGAGATCCAACCAGTACATCCTAAAGGAGTTCAGTCCAGGGTGTACATTGGAAGGACTGATGTTGAAGCTGAAACTTCAATATTTTGGCCACCTGATGCTAAAAGCTGACTCATTTGAAAAGACCCTGATGCTGGAAAAGATTGAGGGCAGGAGAAGGAGATGACAGAGAATGAGATGGTTACATGGCATCACCGACTTGATGGATATGGGTTTGGGTGGACTCCAGGAGTTGGTGATGGACAGGGAGACCTGGCATGCTGTGGTTCATGGCGTCACAAACAGTCAGACACGACTGAGTGATTGAACTGGGATGACTGATATATATATATATTTATATATATATTATATATTTGAAATTTGAAAAAGCTATAGAGGTAATATAATTCAACCCCCTTTTTCTGTGGTCAGACAATAGTCATCAAACATTTATAATTCATTTTAACTTCTCCATCTGTCTGTTGAAAATCTTTGGCTGGATTTGAGTATTCTTAGTGGCAATAATAAATAGATCCATAATTCTGAATAACATGATGGCATCTTTGCTAGAAATCCACAGACACATTCACCAAAACTATCAGAGAGATGAGCTTAAGAATTTCTTGCTTTTGAAAGTTTCTCCCTGGCAAAATCCTCTAGGCCACAATCCACCCATGAGCCAACGTTGCTTCTAGAAAACATCCAGTTTCGTTACACTGACCTCAATGTTAGCAGAAGAATCAATAAGTTCTCTGTCTCCAAGATTCAGAATATCTCATTCATTTAGAACTGAAGACCATCTTATTGAGATTTCATTCTTCGTGTATTGCACCAATACCTCCTGAACTCCTCCCCAAACTAGAGCTACTTAATGCAATTTCAGTTTACTTCATTTGCATGTGAATCTTCTCATTATAATATATGTAAGATGAAAAAACCCCACCATACCCAGTGAAACTAGGAATATGTTCTTTGCAGTTCAATCTTGGCTCAAACTTCTACTCTGTTGAACTCTAAGCTGGGGTCTTTGTTCTTAGAAGAATTTAAGCAATCTGCCATCTTTTCCTCTTCATATTGTCCACTTATTCTAACCTCAGGGACTTGGTTCTTACTGAACTTCAAAAGACTGGAGACTCCTTTTTATGTATGTTCCTGCTCAAATGCCAGTTCATCAAAGAAGCCTGACGTAATTATTCTGTCTAATACTGCATCCCTACTATTCTTCTCTATAAGCTTATTCCTTCTTAGCAATCTCTATCTGAAGTTACTTTTTGCATTTGTTTACTTGTTTACTATCTTTCATTTTCACTGTTGTGTGTCCAAGTTCAAATATCTGGTACCAAGTCTCTGGTTAGGTGCTTAGTAGCTGTTGAATAAAGTAAGTAACTACATGGATAACTGAAAACATGTTTGCCATTAATTGATTGGTACTATAGTGACAGAGTCTAAATTTATTTTACCTGTCAAATTTACACAAATAATATTAAAATAAAACCAGTTTTTTTAGGGAAGAAAGATCTTTCTATTGTGTAACTAAACTAATCATAATGCATATTTATTAATATAATTTATAGTACAGATACAGTTGCAGGAGAACACTGACAAGTGAGAACTAAAATGTTTAATAGAACTTTGAGGTGATAATATTTCAAATTGAATAGGTATTCTCAATCATTATTGGTGAGAGTGTAAATTTAGGAAAGCACTTTATTAATATATATCAAGCACATTGAAAATAGTCCTTTTTATATGCAATAATTCTATTTCTGAAACCTCATCATAATGAAAAATATGAAATGGAGAAAAATAGTATACATAATGATGTTCATTGAAGTGTTGGATATACAACTCTATATGTCTCCTGAGAATTCTGTATGCAGGCCAAGTAACAACAGTTAGAACAAGACATGGAACAGTGGACTAGTTCAAAATGGGAAAGGAGTACATCAAGACTGTATATAGTCACACTGCTCATTTAACCTATATGCAGAGTATATCATGTGAAATACTGGGCTAGATGATTCAGAAACTGGAATCAAGATTGCCAAGAGAAATATCAACAGCCTTAGATATGCAGATAATACCGCTCTAATGATGGAAAGGAAAGAGGAACTAAAGAACCTCTTGATGAGGATGAAAGAGGAGAGTGAAAAAGCTGGTTTAAAACTCAGCATTCGAAAAACAAAGATCATGGCATCTGGTCCCATCACTCCCAAATAGATGGAGAAAAAGTGGAAACCATGACAGATTTTTCTCCCATCACTGCAGACAGTGACTGCAGCCACAAAACTCCTCGGAAGAAAAGCTATGACAAACCTAGACAGTGTATTTAAAAACAGAGATATCACTTTGCTGACAAACGTCCATATAGTTGAAGCTCTGATTTTCCCAGTAGTCATGTATAGATGTGAGAGTTGGACCATAAAGAAGACTGGGTGCTGAAGAACTGACGCTTTTTAATTGTGGTGTTGGAGAAGACTCTCGAGAGTCCCTTGGATAGCAAGGAGATCAAACCAATCAACCCTAAAGGTAATCAATCCTGAATATTCATTGGAAGGATTGAAGCTGAAGCTCTAATACTTTGGCCACCTGCTGGAAAGAGCTGACTAATTGGAAAAGATCTTGATGCTGGGAAAGATTGAAGGCAGAGGATGAGATGATTGGATGCCATTACTGACTCAATGGACATGAGTTTGAGCAAACTCCAGGAGATGGTGAAAGATGGAAGCCTGGCATGCTGCAATTCATGGAGTCATAAAGAGTTGGACACAACTTAGCGACTGAATTGTATGTTTAACAAATGTGGGTTGATTCAGTAAAATATGATACACTTGTGTAATAAAAAATTACCTTCTCTATAAATTCACATTTGCCAAGAGGGAATTCACATCTTATCCTACTTATACAGTTTCCAAGTGTAAAAAGGCAGAGTACATTTTATGTATGACTTCATTTCAACTATGCCAAATATAAGGGTAGAGAGAAGTTTACATTAGCTGTCACTGGATGATGAAACAGAGGTTAAGTTCTTTTTTCCTTCTTCTTTTTACATTCAAATTATTTACAGTGAACATTTATTATTTTTATAAACAGAAAAGTAAGCTATCTAAAACTTAAAAAGTTTATAATAAATCAGTGCAATGTTATTAAGCAGGACTCTTTCAGTAACAATGTGACTTGTTATGTAATTTCATTATCAGAAAGATTCTAGCTTAGGCTATATTGCTAAGTCGCTTCAGTCATGTCTGACTCTGTGCAACCCCATAGACAGCAGCCCACCAGGCTCCCCATTCCTGAGATTCTCCAGGCAAGAACACTGGAGGAGTGGGTTGCCATTTCCTTCTCCAGTGCATGACAGTGAAAGTGAAGTCACTCAGTCATGCCCGACTCTTAGCGACCCCACGGACTGCAGCCTACCAGGTTCCTCCGTCCATGGGATTTTCCAGGCAAGAGTACTGGAGTGGGGTGCCATAAGACATAGCAATTGAATGAGGGGAAATACTAGTGGTTGATGTTTTAGTCTATGAAGATCATTCATTTTTGTTTTTTGTTGTGTGTGTGTTCAAAACTGTTAGTAATCCTTTATTTCATTTAAATATGTACTGTACAGTTGACATCTCTTTTCATTTTATTTTAGTAGATAATAGGTAGAAAGTATGAAATTGCTGAAATTTTGGCTTTTCTGATCTTCAAAAAATAAATGGAATTTTCAGACATTTGATTTGCTTTCTATATCAAATATTGAAGTAATAACAGTGCTTAATGATTTTTGCAGATGATACCACCCTTATGACAGAAAGTGAAGAGGAACTAAAAAGCCTCTTGATAAAAGTGAAAGAGGAGAGTGAAAAAGTTGACTTAAAGCTCAACATTCAGAAAATGAAGATCATGGCATCTGGTCCCATCACTTCATGGGAAATAGATGGGAAAACAGTGGAAATAGTGTAAGACTTTATTTTGGGGAGCTCCAAAATCACTGCAGATGGTGATTGCAGCCATGAAATTAAAAGACACTTAATCCTTAGAAGGAAAGTTATGACTAACCTAGATAGCATATTCAAAGGCAGAGATATTACTTTGCCAACAAAGGTCTGTCTAGTCAAGGCTATGTTTTTTCTAGTGGTCATGTATGGATGTGAGAGTTGGACTATGAAGAAAGCTGAGCACCGAAGAATTGATGCTTTTGAACTATGGTGTTCGAGAAGCTACTTGAGAGTCCCTTGGACTGCAAGGAGATCCAAGTAGTCCATTCTAAAGGAGATCAGCCCTGAGTGTTCTTTGGAGGGACTGATGTTGAAGCTGAAACTCCAATACTTTGGCCACCTCATGCTAAGAACTGACTCA
>SJYC01121838.1:0-16276 GCA_006408675.1 Madoqua kirkii
AAAGAGTCACACATGGCTGAATGATTAACACTTTCACTTTTTTTTTCCCCCAAGCTCAATACCTGCTATCTTTGCAGATATAATTCTGTAGTATGTTATTTTTGAAGATTCTTCGTGTTTATAGTTTATTTCATTGTATGGTTAGTGACTGTTTAAAAATTGTGAGCTCATATCCCTTAGACTTTGTATTCCTTTGACTTTCCTATTGTTACTGTAATGAATTGCCACAAACTGGTGACTTACAACAACACAAATGTATTCTCTTATAATTTTTCTGTTCAGAAACCAAAAGGATTTCATCAGGCATAAACTAAGAAGCTGGCAAGGCTGTGCTCCTTCCAGAGGTTCTGGAAGATAATATATTTCTTTGCTTTTTCCAGTTTCTAGAGCTACTTTACTTGGCATTTCTTGATTCATAACCCCTTCCTCCATCTTCATCTTGCAGTGTAACTAGCATCTTCAAATATCTCTCTGCAATCTTTTAACATCATGTTCTCCTCTATATCAAATCTCCCTTTCTCTTTCTCTTTTAAGGATATTTTTGGTTGTATTTAGGGCCCCACTCAGCTAATTTAGGATAATTTCCCTATATCAAGACTCTTAGTTATATCTGCAAGTCTCTTTTGCTATATTAGTTTGCATTCACATGTCCCAGGCATTAAAATATGGATGTTTCGAGGCCTGATTGTTCAGCTTACTACAGACTTTACCTGTGGAAATTGCTTTCAACCTTGTATTAAAGTGTGTTCCTTTATCAAAGACTTGGACTTTTCCCAGTTTTACTGATACCACCAACCCGGAGTTAATTTAAAGTAAAATTTTATATTTTTCGTCCAAATGGTTAGTATACCTTTCAGTCTAGACCTGCAGCTTACAGGAGAAACTTCCTTTTTCCCCAGTTACCAAAAGTCAAGACTAAGACAATCATATATCCCAACCATATTGCTTTCTGGGGTGATTTTTTTCCTATTTTCCTCACTGAGTATATTACTCCTTGAAGATCCTGGCTTCAGTTGGGGCTTCAGTCCAACTATTTTATTCAGCCCCCATGCTTTGTTTCCTGTTCCCTGTAGCAGTCTGTTAAACCTCACATTATAGAATGCCAGAATGAACATTTTTCTCTAGGGCAAATATACTGGCTCCAACATTCACCTTAGTGGATTAGCACTTTTCATATTTTCCTTTCTTATCTACAAGGAATTCTCTTACTTTTATACCAGCATAGCCATATTTTACTTAAAAATATTTTACTAAATATTTTTAAATGTGCTGTATTAGTTGGGAATGCTCTTAATATAGATTGCAGTATTGCCAGTAATAGAAGTTAGATACTGTCTTATTTATACTTCTCAGCGTTTAAAACAATGACATCCAAACTGTGACTAATAAATGTTAAATTAAATAAAAACATAACAAACTGGAGCTGGGAGGGACATTAAAACTGAATAATAACAGAGACCATATGGCCTGGGAAGTCTAAAGTATTTACTATCTGCCTGTTATCGAAAGAGTTTGCCTTGTCTAAAGAGTTTATTTTAACCCCTCCATGAGACCAGAGTGGGCATGGTGGCAAGCTGATCCTCAGAAGTCTTAGTTTCTTCTGGGGAGAGTGTCCTTTGTCTTTTGGATAGAGGACCATCTGACTTCAGAAGTACCTCTAAACTTAATGAACTGCAAGGCTTACCTATCATGTTGATTTTCTTTGCATTCTCTGAAGCTGCTAAAATACAATGAACTAGCGTGTGGAGTTATCTTTTTACTGCAGCTCTCCCCACTTTGTGTGTGTCCACATGACTGATTAATTGCTGAGGTGATAACTTAAGTGTTAAATTTATTATGTTTGAAGGAGAATTAAAACAACTCTGGGTTGGCACCTTGGTTCTGCTGCCAATTAGCCAAATGGATATGGAGAAGCTGTGCTATATCTTTGAGTCCCATCATACTTACCTGTAGGAAGAAAGGTAAATTCAATGAACTGTGAATTTCCCTCTACTCCAAATGTTCTCTGATTCTAAAGTCAGAATAAAAAGTTCTATCTCTTTTTCCCAAGGTATACACCTTTCCTCCTTTATGAAGATTGGATTAGTAAATACATGTAAAGCCCTGTGGACATGGCTTGGCACAAAATAGATCCTCAATGAATGTTAGTTATTATATTGTTGTCACTAATATTACCAAAAGCTTCTTAGGGTAGAAGTTCACAATATTAATCTTTTATTATGAATAGTAGTCCCTCATGTTCCATTGTGAGAATTTGGGGGGCATAAGAAAGAACAGGAAAGCCTGACGTGCTGCAGTCTGTGGGGTCATGGAAAGCAGAAGCGCAGACACGACTTAGCAAATGAACAATAGCAAAGCACTGGAAAGAAGTTCTAATCAGCATAAAATAGCATCCCAGTGGTCTCTGTGCCTTCACAGGGATTGATTAACCTCCTTACTGCTGCTGACAGCGTCCCCAACAGGGGAACACAAACCACAAAGCACTGACCAAAATCTATATCTGCAAAAAAAAAAAAAAAAGAGAGAGAGAGAATTAAAAAACAAAACAAAACAGAAACCTCTCAACTTTGCAACCACAGGGCTGGGCTAGGTTTCCTGATGATGTCTACAGGATGAAGTAGTGAAATGGAAAGCTTATGGTGAAAAATATATTTCTGTGGGGAGTATACATGCTTCTGTGGGGACAGAAACATGCTCATTGGAGAGGTGAGGATAACGCTCAGCTACATTTGCTGTAGCTAAAAATCTGATAACCCACATATACTCAGGATGGTTATTGGTTCTAAAAGGAAATAATTTACCCCAGATAGTTCAAGTGAAGAAACATGAATGTATGGAGGAAGCAAGGTTAAAGTAAGATTAAAAGAACCGCGTCAGGGAATGTTTCAGACACTAGAAATGATGGAAACTCTTTATCACCACTAGGACTAAAGAGTCAAGGGGAGGAAAGAGTATGACTGGAGAGAGCTAAGGCCAAGGAGGAGGGCTGTCTGGCTATGGGCAGTTGTGGAGAGATACAACTACTTCCAGGGACAGAACGGGGAAGAGACTATCTCCTGACCTTCCTGCTTTCTGATTACTTGTGGTGTTTCCCACTGGTTGATCCTATTGGAAATGAGCCAGCAAGGGAGCCCAAGAAACACCTCCATAGAGGCAGAGCAGTGAGGTGCCAGAGAATAGATGAGAGGTTTCAGGGAGAATAGAGAAAAGTACTCTCTTCCTCTTGGGGTTTTTGCTCTGATACCTGTCTGACTGGATGTTTTTTCTAGCACCTTTGACATATAATCTTCTATTGTTTTGTGGGCGAGTATGTGAGTGAGGGCAAATATGTATTGTTTTTGCCTAGTCTGTGGGTTGTAATAAAAAAAAAGTCCCTGATTTGAAACAAGGTACCTGGATTCTGTACTGTTAAAGAAAAATTTATTCACAGCATTTTATTAAAATGTTAAGGCAGATTTAATTCAGGACTACTGCAGTAGGATTTTGCATTAGATGGGGGAGAGTGAACTCACTTTTGAATACAAGAAACAGTGGACCTTAGAGCCAAGGAGCAGGGTGAAAAGGTTGATGGATGGATAATTACTAAGAGGCAACCTCAGGTGTATGAGAGAATTCTGTCTAAACTGACCTAACAGGATTCTTGCTGAAGGCAGGTCAGGATAAGACATCACTCAGGGTCATGGTGGAGGATGAACAATCAGCTTGGATATTGAGGGGATTCTGGTTACACTGTTTGCTAAAACTGTACTCTTTAGGATATGCCCAAGAATGAGGTCTAGTCAGACTCATAGGAGCCCTATCTAGAGTTTAGTCAATAAAAGTGTCTCTGTCAGGTCTCAGCTCTGCCAAAAACTTGGGTAAACTTGGGCAAGTCTTTAATTTCTCTAAGTCTTGTAAAACTGAGTCAATTACATTTGTCCAATCTTTCTCATCAGGGTTTAAGAATCAAACAGAACAAGAGTTAAAAGCAAGCTTCAAAATCAATGTGGGGAGATAAGCTCTGAGACTAGAGAGGAAGCTAAAGGGACTGCTTACTGGGGACTGTGATTCTTGGTACACAAGTGGTGTGTTGGGGATGTGGGTGACAACACATGGAAGACAACACAGGTGGCAAGGATTGCTGTTTACCCACCAAATCCATTCCTCCTTTCTTTCATAGCTTTTGAATTATAATTTGGCATATGACTACCCAGAGATACTCCATCGCCAAACTCTCTTCCTGGGCATGGACATTTGAGCAGAATACATTCTCTCCAGAGGAATCATCACTTCATGGGAAATAGATAGGGAAACAGTGGAAACAGTGTCAGACTCTTTTGGGGGACGGGGGCTTCAAAATCACTGCAGATGTTGATTGCAGCCATGAAATTAAAAGATGCTTACTCCTTGGAGGGGAAGTTATGACCAACCTAGATAGCATCTTCCAAAGCAGAGATACTACTTTGTGAACAAAGGTCCATCTAGTCAAGGCTATGGTTTTTCCAGTAGTCATGTATGGGTGTAAGAGTTGGACTGTGAAGAAAGCTGAGCTCAAAAGTGGTGTGTACCACTTTCAAATTGTCCCACGAATGCTATCTCATTCATTCTTCTGTGTTCTTCCCTTCTCCCTGAAAACTAGATCAACAGAGTGGTCTAAAACTACTCACTGAAGATGGCAGAAAGATTGTGAAGAATTGAACCTCCTACTCTCAAATCTTTCGCACTGAACTAAATATTCATTCTGATTATTATGTATGAGAAAAATAAACTTCTTTATTCTTTTAGGTCTCTAAATGATGGAGTCTCTTTGGTGCAGTGGCTTCAGTTCAGTTCAGTTCAGTTCAGTTGCTCAGCCATGTCCGACTCTTTGCAACCCCAGGAATTGCAGCACGCCAGGCCTCCCTGTCCATCACCAACTCCTGGAGTTCACTCAGACTCATGTCCATCGAGTCAGTGATGCCATCCAGCCATCTCATCCTGTCATCCCCTTCTCCTCCTGCCCCCAATCCCTCCCAGCATCAGTCTTTTCAAATTAGTCAACTCTTTGCATGAGGTGGCCAAAGTATTTGAGTTTCAGTTTTAGCATCATTCCTTCCAAAGAACACTCAGGGCTGATCTCCTTTAGAATGGACTACTTGGATCTCCTTGCAGTCCAAAGGACTCTCAAGAGTCTTCTCCAACACCAGTTCAAAGGCATCAATCCTTCAGCGCTCAGCTTTGTTCACAGTCCAACTCTCACAACCACACATGACCACTGGAAAAACTGTAGCCTTGACTAGACTTTAGTTCAGTTCAGTTCAGTCACTTAGTCATGTCTGACTCTTTGTGACCCCGTGAACTGCAGCACATCAGGCCTCCCTGTCCATGACCAACTCTCAGAATTCACTCAAACTCATGTCCATCGAGTTGGTGATGCCATCAGCCATCTCATCCTCTGTCGTCTCCTTCTCCTCCTGCCCTCAATCCCTCCCAGCATCAGTGTCTTTTCCAATGAGTCAACTCTTCGCATGAGGTGGCCAAAGTACTGGAGTTTCAGCTTTATCATCTTTCCTTCCAAAGAACACCTGGGACTGATTTTTAAATGGACTAGTTGGACCTCCTTGCAGTCCAAGGGACTCTCAAGATGCTTCTCCAACAACACAGTTCAAAAGCATTAATTCTTCAGCGCTCAGCTTTCTTCACAGTCCAACTCTCACATCCATACATGACTACTGGAAAAACCATAGCCTTGACTAGATGGACCTTTGTTGGCAAAGTAATATCTCTGCTTTTGAATATGCTATCTAGGTTGGTCATAACTTTCCTTCCAAGGAGTAAGCGTCTTCTAATTTCATGGCTGCAGTCACCATCTGCAGTGATTTTGGAGCCCCTCAAAATAAAGTCTGACACTGTTTCCACTGTTTACCCATCTATTTGCCACGAAGTGATGGGACCAAATGCCGTGATCTTGGTTTTCTGAATGTTGAGTTTTAAGCCAACTTTTTCACTCTCCTCTTTCACCTTCATCAAGAGGCTTTTTAGTTCCTCTTCACTTTGTGCCATAAGGGTGGTGTCATCTGCATATCTGAGGTTATTGACATTTCACCCTGCATTCTTGATTCCAACTTGTACTTCCTCCAGCCCAGCATTTCTCATGATGTACTCTGCATATAAGTTAAATAAGCAAGGTGACAAAATACAGCCTTGAGGTACTCCTTTCCCAATCTGGAACCAGTCTTTTGTTCCATGTCCAGTTCCAACTGTTGTGTCTTGACCTGCATACAGATTCTCAGGAGGCAGGTCCCATGGCCTGGTATTCCTATCTCTTGAAGAATTTTCCACAGTTTGTTGTGATCTACATAGTCAAAGGCTTTGAGAAAGTCAATAAAGCAGAAGTAGTTGTTTTTTCTGGAAACAGTCAACCTGAATTAAATTTGCCTAAACAATGTGTGCATCTATTATTTTATGTAAGAAAATTCTAAAGTAGGATGGACCCCAGGTCATCTATGATCTGGGCTAGGTCTCTTCTCTGTGATTCTCTCAGTTCTGTCCTTCTCTATGTAGATGCTTTTTCTTAGTTTGGCTTTTCTTTCTTTTCTTTTTTTAAAGATCACTTTATTTTTTGTAAAGTGATCCTGTAAAGCAACAATATTGCTTTATGACAAGAGGGAAGCCCTCCCTCTCGGACCTCCCTTCCACCCCCATCCCCACCCCATCCATCTAGGCACCACAGAGCACCAAGCTGAGCTCCCTGTGCTATTTCTAAGCATCACAGATCGACTCTCAGCAACAATATTATTATTGTTACTCTCAGTAACAATATTAATGTTACAATATCTTACTTGTTCATCTTCAGTAAGAGATAGGGAAGTAGAAGGAAAGGGAGAAGGAGAAAGAGAAAGAGAGAAAGCAAAAGAGAGAAAGAGTTATTCTCCCAACTGTGGAATCAGGTTCTTCTCTTTGGTCTTATTGGGTCAACTCAACTCAGGGGCCCATCTTCAGACTAATAACTATTCTTAGGGAAATGCTGTGTTCTATGGGCTGAAGCCAAGACTTCTGACCAGTAAAGAGCGTGTGATCGTCATGATGGACTAAGCCATGACGACCTAAAATCTGCAAACTTTGCTCCACTGGCCAAATCCAGCTAGCCACCTTCTATGGGGCCTAGGAGATAAGGATGACTTTTGCCTTTGTAAGTGGTTATATAAAAATTTCAATAAAACCTTTGATTTTGTGTCTTGGTATACAAAGTCTAAAATATTTACTATCTAGTCCCATAAGACAGTTTGCCAGCTCCTAGTCTACATTAATCAAATCTGTCTCTGCAGATGGAGATAATGGGCCACCTTTCCTTGGAACACATGGAGAATCCCCCAAATACTAAAGAAAGTTGCTTGGAGAAAGGATATGTGCTCAGTCACATCAAACTCTTTTGTGACACTTTGGATTGTAGCCCTCTAGAATCCTCTGACCATGGGACTTTTCTGGCAAGAGTGCTAGAGTGGGTTGTCATTTTCTCCTGCAAGGGATGTTCCCAACCCAAGGAGGGAATCCATGTTTCCTGCATCTCCTGCATTGCAGGTAAATTCTTTACCCAGTGAGCCATTGGGGAAGACCTTGGAGATAGGATAGAAACATCTAATGTGGCAATGTCAGATATTCATAAACTTCGGTTAACTGTGTCCCAATTCCCTCCATTAGTGTATATAAATATTACTAATCAGTATTTATTGTGTCTATTATTTTGGCTGAACTCTGTTCTAGGCACCATGATAATAATAATAACTTGCCCATGAAAAGTATATCATCCTTAATCTTGCCCAAACACATAAAATTCCCCAGAAATTTTGTTTTGATCTGGTATAGATGAAGGAAGTCATGGTCTCAAGTAATACATATGTAAAGTGGACCATTCAGTTCCTGGGGCACTGCATAAAATAATATAAAGCACTAAAGGTAATAAGACCTTTTCAGTGCAGATTGGGGTCACCCATAAATGCTGTTCACTTAAGCTCTCCAACAGGCTTAAATAATCATATAAAACTTGGTCCCGTGTTTTGAATGTAGTTAGAGGAACATGCAATTTAGATTTAAAAAATCAATGTATATTAGTGTTAATCTGAATTTACTTGAAAAGAAAGACAATAGTCCAAGTGATAATATAATGATTAGGAATCAAGTTTTACAAGTTTTATTTTTTTTTAATGTCTCATGTATTTAGTATCTAAGATCAGTTCTATAACAAAGTTTAAAGTAAGGTAAAATACCAGTGGATTATAGCTGGGTGATTAGCCACTGTCTGTTTACTTAAGAGGCTTTGAGTTTGTGGTTTAGTTTAGGATTTACTGGGAAAGACTGGTACATGGATGGAAGTCCAGTGGTATAAACTGTAATCCTTGCCCAATTATCTAGGGATACAATTAATCAAGGGACAAAGACAGAACATTTGTGAAACTGCTTATCTTCTACAGTGAGATTCTGGCTTAAAATATAGTCTTATCTGAGGGGTTGATTTAAATCACTTTTTAAAATGTGACTTGAGCAATTTTGGTAAATTTTATGTTTTGTAAACTGTAGAGTGCAATGTAATCATTAGGCATTATAGTTATTCTGTTTTGCTCTTCTGTGTCAGTTCCTTCATCTATCCTTTGTTGCTTTTAAAATAAATATCTGGACCAATCCCTGCCAAGAGAAGATCACACCCCAAACATGGCCATTCTAGGTCCAAGAGGAGAATGTGTAAGTGTGTGTGCATGCATGTAAGTTTCTTGTCATGAATCACATGGATCAGCCATTGATCAGATGGAATAGTAAGAACTGAAATACGAGTTATAATTTATTGAGAGCCTACCATGAGCCAGGCACCATACAAGGCTTTTTGCATATATTATTTCTCATCTACATAGAATATTTGGGTTTATATATTGTCCCTGGCCTATAGATGAAGAAATCAGGCTTAGAGAGGTTGAAAGCCTGCCAAGCTCACAAAGATGGTGAGGGTAGAGCCTAGATTTGGAGCTTGGGCACAAAAGCCCAAGTTCTTCCTCTAGGCTGCGTCTCCTGTGGGACAGTTGTGTCCTGAAATGGTCTGTTTTCTACTATACAGGGAAAACAGATGGCAGTTAACTTCTTGAGGTTCTCTATGCTTTCTCTTGAAGTGGAACATCTTTCAGAAATTAGAATGATTTTATTTTGGAAATGGAGCTGATATGCTGTCTGTGCAATAAAATAACAATAATAGCAGCAATAGCAATAAGAGTAGTTAACATTTACTGATAGATTACTATGTATTACCTGGCATGTAAGTCCTATTATTATTATACCTATTTTGGTTCCCACCTTGAACTGAATCAGTGAAAAGATGAGAAATTTGCCAAGGTCACATGAATGCTAGAGGCAGATCCAGGATCCACAGCCATCCCATCCAAATGGCATGCTTTCAGCAAGTCCCCTGAGCAAGGCTCTCAGGGTAGAAACCCAGCTCTGCAGACAATTGGCCAGTTAGTATGGGCCCCTGAAGCTCCTGAGCCTCATTTGGAGTCTCACCTGTACCTGCATGCATGCTAAGTTGCTTCAGTCATGTTCAACTCTGTGCGACCCTATGAACTGTATTTAGCCCCCAGTCTCCTCTGTCCATGGGTTTCTCCAGGGAAAAATACTGGAGTGGGTTGCCATGCCCTTCTCTAGGGGATCTTCCCAACCCAAGGACTGAACCCACGGCTCATGTCTCCTTCTTTGGTAGATGGGTTCTTTACCACTAGCACCTCCTGGAAAACCTCTCACCTGTACAAAGAAGTGAGTTCTTTCTTGGTGGTCCTCTTCTATAAGTCTCCTTGGGAAATAAGGGAGCACAGAAATTGATAAACATGAGAAGAGAGATTCTTCTACCCAAGCAATGTTTCTTTGGTTGATGTTTTTTCTTCTCCTGGCCCTCTTTGAATATCTTTGGATAAAGCCCCGAAGATAGAAAACGAGTTCTCTATTTAGATCCTAGAAAAGATTTGCAAAAAAAGAAAAGAGAAAAAATTTTCCTCTGTTTGCTTCTAGATCTCAGTGAGCCACATGTGACCTGGTGAACTTTGTAATTATTTCCTATGCAGATTTTCAGATTAGAGATTTGGTTAGTCGATTTGGTACGGTATTTTCTTAGAGCAACCACTATGCTTGTATTCTGGAATTAGTTGCTCCCTTGTATTCTAGAATCAGTTGCTTCCAGGAGTCCTCCCACCTGGAGAGCCAAGTGAAAACAAGCCCAGACAAGACGTATTGGACTTGTGCTTTCAGGTACCAAGACCCTCCTCATTAGACCCTAGCGTGGAGAATCCACAAGTACCCAGGCAGTAGCTGTTCCAGAAACCCATCAGCTTTAGCACTGCTTGGGGCTATGCAAGTTGTATCAGATTTTCTTACTCTCCCTTCCCAAAAACGGTCCCTATGACCACAAAAGAGGGAAGGTCAAATGGTAGAGAATCTGACATTTTTCAGAGCTGTGCCACTGCCACCCGGCATGGGATCTAGTTAACAGTGAAAGCTGGGGCTTCTAGGTGGCTCCGTGGCAAAGAACCTGCCTGCCAGTGCAGGAGACACAAGAGATGTGGGTTCAATTCCTGGGTCAGAAGGATCCCTGGAGTAGGAAATGCAACCCACTCTGGTATTCTTGCCTGGAAAATTCCATGGCTGGCTAGAAGAGCCTGGTGGGTTATAGTCAATGGAATCATAAAGAGCTGGACTCAATGGAGCACACACACACAACAGTAAAAACTCATGAAAGTTGTTAACTCACCCTGTCTCTATGTAAAAGATAGTAATCACATTCATGGGATCATTTCAAGTATAAAATGAGACAGTACTTATAAATAAGTTTGTTAAACTTCAAAGCATTGTATATATATCTGAAGGATATAAGATAGCTCCTTTTTTATCACTGCATCTTAAAGATCCCTAGATTGGTAAATTATCTTGTTTCTATGGCAGTCAGGGTACAAGGCCATGAAGGAACAGGAGTCCTACCTCACAGGGTATTTTGGAGGAGTGAATAATAGGCTGAAAAATGTACAGTGATTGGTTAAGGAGGATTTTGTAATAGTATCCCCCAACTCACATACCCCTACTGTTTCTACACTGATTTCTCAATAGTCCAAGAAATTTTCTCAGTCAGTGAACCCATGATGGTTGTCACTTTTTCTGTCTACCAAATATTTCCATCTCTAGCCTTCAGGGCATACAAAACAATTGAATTTCTTTGCTCCTCCTTGAAGATGCGGTGCCAGTGTGTGCTTGGAATTCTCTGTTTTCCCATTAGGTATTTTCTCTACCTTTGTCTGCTCTGCTCCATGCTCCAGAGAGGTTTCTTAACAATTTTGTTACCATTTACCCTACAAACTAGAGTGAGTTTTCCCATCTTTTAAAATTTAATGATAAAATTAGCCTAATTCCCAGCTACATGGATTGTCTGTCTTGATGTTTTGAATGATCCATCATTACTTCATATTTTTTTCCTCCCAGATGTGGAAATTATCCATTCCATTTATGTATGCCCAGTCCCAAAGCCACCATCATAAAGTCTTGGTGAATGTAACAGACTTTATTAAATATTAAAAGAAGAAGGAAGCAGTTTATGTCACAATTTAGAATTAAATAGCAGATATTCCTTTTTCTAAATTTATTTATTTTTTATTTTTAGTCATGCTAGGTCTTTGTTACTGTGTGGCCATTTTTTTTTCTTTAGTGAGAGATCATTGCAGTGAGCAGAGGCTACTCTTTAGTTGTGATGTGCAGGCTTCTCATTGCGGTGACTTATCTTGTTGTGGAGCATGAGTTTCAGTAGCTGAAGCTCCAGGTTCTATAACACAAACTTAATAGTTGCAGAGCATGGGTTTAGTTGTTTTGTGGTATGTGGGATCTTCTCCGTTCAGGAATCAAACAAACCCATGTCTCCTGCACTGGTAGACAGATTCTTTACCACTGAGCCACAAGAGAAGCCCCAATAACAGATATTCTTATTCAAGTTATTGTTCTTTGTTCTTTTTACTGATTCAGGCTTTAGTTCCTCATAAACTGGCTTATCTTTTTCTTTACTCTGCCCCTCCTTCCAACCCAGTTCTGGGCCTCCCTTTGTATAACCAAAGATTATTAACAGCTCTGCTAGACAAATTCTCTGGACATCTACTTCTCCTCCTTCACCTATCTTTGTATTAGAAAGAGAGCTGACATTCCATATTAACATGGCTTGTGTCATCTCACCCCCATACTCTGTTCTGGCTTCCCTAGTGTCTTGGACAGTATAGAATCCATCTGCAATGCAGTAGACCTGTGTTCAGTCCCTGAGTTGGGACAGCCCCATCCATAACTAGGCAGAATACAAAACAGAATACAAAAACAAGTATAGCCAATTTGAGTTAATACCTACCATCCTGTGCACTTGCTTTGCATTTTTTATAGTTTTTCTTTGCTTCTTCTCACCATAGATATGGAAGCCTTGATGGTGCTGATCAAGAGAAAAAGGGGCCAAGGAGCCTGGCTCTAGTACAGACTGTGGACACTAGGGCTACTATATGTTTGCTGCACAAAGACTTCCCACTGGAGTAGGGGGAACATAGCCAGCTTGATACTAAACTTTGGTCAGTTTGGCTGGACTTACTCTCATTATTAGGGCTTCTCTGGAGGCTCAGATGGTAAAGAATCTGCCTGCAATACAGGAGAGCTGGGTTTGACCCCTGGGTCGCAAAAATCCCTTGCAGAAGAGAACGGCTACCCATTCCAGTATTCTTTCCTGGAGAATTCTATGGTCAGACAAACCTGGTGGGCTATAGTCCGTGGGATTGCAAGGAGTCAGACCTGACTGAGCAACTGATACTTCATTCTCCTTATTATCTGGGCATAGAAACCATAGGGACTTAAACAGGGTGTTCATAGTTTGGGGAGTTCTGGATTCTGGCCATCTCTTCATTTCTTTCTACCACAAAACATGAACTATCAAAACAAATCCCTCTTTATTACTAGGAAATTGACACAAAGTCTATGCCATACCATGTCTAACTCAGAAATATTCCTCTTTTTCCATTCTCCTCATTGATGTCTAATTTCAGGTCCTCATATCCCTGTGCAGGTCTGTGCTGTCTCCCAAGGTCCACATGCCTTCTGCTCTTCCTCTATTCTGCCTGTTTATGCATGTTTATGTGTGCTCATCAGAAAAAGACACAGTTTTCACCCAGAGTCAGTCTCTCCCATCAAGAAGCTTCTATAAGCCTCTTATGCTTATCTGTCCCAGGGTAAACAGAATGAAAACCACAATCACAGAAACCTAATCAAACTGATCATGTGGACTGCAGCCTTGTCTAACTCAATGAAACTATGAGCCATGCCATATGGGGCCATCCAAGATGGACGGGTCATGATGGAGAGTTCTGACAAAACATGGTCCACTGGAGAAGGGAATGGCAAACCACTTCAGTATTCTTGCCTTGAGAACCCCATGAACAGTATGAAAAGGCAAAAAGATATGACATTGAAAGATGAATTCCCCAGGTTGGTAGGTGTCAAATATACTACTGGAGAAGAGTGGAGAAATAGCTCCAGAAGGACTGAAGAGACGGAGCCAAAGCAAAAACAAAGCCCAGTTGTGGATGTGACTGGTGACAGAAGGAAAGTCCAATGCTGTAAAGAACAATATTGCATAGGAACCTGGAATGTTACATCCATGAATCAAGACAAATTAGATGTGGTCAAACAGGAAATGGCAAGAGTGAACTTCGACATTTTAGGAATCAGTGAACTAAAATGGACTGGAATGGGTGAATTTAATTCAGATAACCATTATATCTACTACTGTGGGCAAGAATCCCTTAGAAGAAATGGAGTAACCCTCATAGTCAACAAAGGAGTCCAAAATGCAATACTTGCGTGCAATCTCAAAAATGACAGAGTACCCTCTGTTCATTTCCAAGGTAAACCATTCAATATCACAGTAATCCAAGTCTATGTCCCAACAAGTAATGCTGAAGAAGCTGAAGTTGAACAGTTCTGTGAAGACCTACAAGACCTTCTAGAACTAATACCCCCAAAAGATGTCTTTTTCATTATAGGCGATTAGAATGCAAAAGTAGTAAGTCAAGAAACACCTGGAGCAACAGGCAAATTTGGCCTTGGAGTACAGAATGAAGCAGGGCAAAGACTAACAGAGTTTTGCCAAGAGAAGGCATGGGTCATAGCAAACACCCTCTTCCAACAGCACAGGAGAAGACTCTACATCACCAGATGCTCAACAATGAAATCAGATTGATTATATTCTTTGCAGCCAAAGATGGAGAAGCTCTATACAGTCAGCAAAAACAAGACTGGGACATGACTGTGGCTCAGATCATGAACTCCTTATTACCAAATTCAGACTTAAATTGAAGAAAGTAGGGAAAACCACTAGACCATTCAGGTATGCCCTAAATCAAATCCTTTACGGTTATACAGTGAAAGTGACAAGTAGATTCAAGGGATTAGATATGATAGACAGAGTGCCTGAAGAACTATAGGGGGAGGTTTGTGACATTGTGCAGGAGGCAGGGATCAAGACCATTCCCAAGAAAAAGAAATGCACAAGGCAAAATCATTGTCTGCGGGGGCCTTACAAATAGCTGAGAAAAGAAGAGAAGTGAAAGGCAAAGGAGAAAAGGAAAGACATAGCCGTTTGAATGCAGAATTCCACAGAATAGCAAGGAGAGATAAGAAAGCCTTCCTCAGTGATCAGTGCAAAGAAATAGAGGAGGTGCCAGTCCTCTCCCAACTTGGAAGCTGTGGCTGCCTCCAGATGCTTTCAAGATGGTGACCTCTCTAGTTTCCAACATCTGCAACAGGCAGAATTGGAAGGTTGAGGACTTCCCTATTCTGTGCCAGATATGTTTTGGAGAAAACCCGTATATCCAAATGACCAAAGAAAAGTATGGGAAGGAATGCAAAATTTGTGCCAGGCCATTCACAGTGTTTCACTGGTGCCCCAGAGTTCTCATGCATTTCAAGAAGACTGAAGTGTGCCAGACCTGCAGTAAATCAAAGAATGTCTATCAGACTTGCCTCTTAGACTAGAGTATGGCCTGCCCATCCAGGTTTGTGATGTAGGATTATACTTTAAAAATGACATGCCAAAGTCCAACATCAATACAGTACTACACACAAAATATGGAGGCAAAGATTTTCAACTCTGATGGAACACGGCCAGTTGGCATGTTGGGGAAAGCCACGTCCACCAGTGACATGCTGCTCAAACTGGCCCAGACCACCCCTACTACAAAAGGAATTGACCACACCTTTGCTCCATCTGGGTGAAAGGAGAATGTAAGAGAGGAGAGGAATGTCCATACAGACATGAAAAACCAAGAGATCCAGATGACCTCCTTGCTGCCCAGAACATTAAAGACCTTATGGAATCAACGACCCTATGGCAGATAAACTCTTAAAGCAGGCTTCAAGAATGCCATGTCTGGACCCACCAGAAGACAAGACTATTACCATACTGTATTACCACTATATATACATACAGTGGTATCTGGGTGATACCATTACTGAGACTGATCCAAAGAATCACTTCTACCAGTTTGGAGAGATCCGGACCATCACTGCTGTGCAGAGACAGCAGTGTGTTTTCATCCAGTTTGCCACAGGCAGGCTGCTGAAGTGGCTGCTAAGAAGTCCTTTAATAAGTTGGATATTAACGGCTGTAGTCTCAAAGTGAAATGGGGAAGGTCCTAGGCAGCCAGAGGCAAAGAAAAGGAGAAGGACGGAACCACAGATACTGGAATCAAGCTTGAGCGTGTTCCAGGGCTCCTAGGAGCTCTTCCTCCTCCTGCTGCTGCAGAAGAAGCCTCTGCCAACTACTTCAACCTACCCCCTAGTGGTCCTCCAGCCATGGTGAACCATTGCCCGGCCATCCCCACATGATATTGCCTCCTCCCCAACCCCCAGATTTTGGGCCACACATGTTCCACTCCATGGGACCATCCCCTCCTTTCATGAGGGCTCCAGGACCAATCCACTATCCTTCTCAGAATCCTCAGAGGATGGGAGTGCATGCCAGGAAACACAGCAGCCCCTAGCACTTATCACTGCTCTGGGGCTCTGCAGAAGAGAGGGTGCTTAAATATTCTAGTGAATGAATCCCAGAATAAATATGTTTTTCCTTCCTTTGTAGTTTCCATGGTAGTGGAATGTATTCAGATGTGGGCAGTTTGAGAATGACAGCCTTGATTTCCTCTATGTGTTCTCAAAGGATTGATGGACCTGAAATAAGCTGCTATTAACACATCTGGCTGAGTACTGAATAATCGATGCT
>SJYC01121839.1:0-13950 GCA_006408675.1 Madoqua kirkii
AATATTCACTGTTCTGTGGATATTCTGCTGGGAAATGAAATCCAGTACTGAAAGTCTATCAGGGTTTCTATGGGTGACCTACAGGGCTCTTATACATAGGCAACCTGGGATATGTGGCAGAATGTGTCACTTTCATCAAAACCCAAAGCCGTTTCATGGAATGTAAAGGCAATAGAGATCACTATGGAAAAAGTCAGGGAATTCTGAGGCTGCAGCTTGGCCAAAGGATAAAATGTGGAGACCTGAGTATGGACTACAAACTTGAGTGTTAGGGGAGAATTCTAGCAGGTTCTTGGCCATATCTCTCAAATAAAGAACCACAGACTATATACTGTACTTTTTAAAAAAAAAAAGATATTTAAATATTCCTGTAGTTGCTTGAAAGACCATTTAATTCCTTCTTAATATTTATATGCTCATTTATAAAGAGTTCTGGAAAATTATATAAATAGAGTGAAAGAGAAAAAGGACTCAGTCTACTAACTCAGCATGTCACTTTGGGAAAGTCACTTAACCTCTCTTAGTGCTGGTGCTTAGTCACTCAGTCATGTCCAGCTCTCTGCGACCTCATGGACTGTAACCCAGCAGGCTTCTGTGTTCTCGGGATTCTCCATAAAATGCATTTAATGGAAATGCTAAGAAAGGTCTGGAGTTTCCCTGGTGGCTCAGATAGTAAGGAATCTGCCTGTAATATAAGAGACTTGGATTTGATCCCTGGGTGGGAAAGGTCCCCTGGAGAGAGGAATGGCAACTCACTCCAGTATTCTTTCCTGGAGAATCCCAAGAACAGAGGAGCCTGGCAGGTTACAGTCCATGGGTCTCAAAGAGGGGCATGACTGAGTGACTAAGCACTAGCACTGGGCAAAATGACTTCCTTACAAAGATTACAGTATGAAATTGTTGGGGGAGGGTAGCAGTTTAGTAAAGAAACCTTGATCAGCCAGGTGATCGAGGTCAACTTCATCAGTCATATGTCATGTTAGCAGAATACACTCTTGATATGATGTGATGAAAATGGCAACTTACCCTATGATATTTCTCTCCAAAAGCCATAACTTCAGTGTAATCATGAGAAAAAAATTAGAAAAATTCTAATACAGGGACATCCTGCAATACATCAGACCATTACTCTTCAAACTATCAAAAAACAAGACAAGTCAGAATAACAACAGCTAAGGAAACAATGTAATATAGCATACAAGATAGAATTCTGGATTAGATAAAGGACATTAAAGAAAAACTAAGGAAATCTGAATAAACTATGGACTTTAGTTAATAATTTTTCAATATCCATTCATTAATTGTGACAAATGAACCATATGGAAGTAAGATGTTGATAATAAGAGAAATTGGGTACTAAATATACAGGAACTTTCTGTCCTATCTCTGTCGTCTCAATTTTTTTTTTTCTAAAAATATAAAGCTGTTCTAAATGTTAAAGTCAATTTAAAAATTAAAAAAAAAAAAAACAAAACTATGTGAGCAAAACTTTGGAGATTCACCATGGTGATATTTAGTTCTTCACATACTGGCATGTCATTTCTATCCAACTCCTGATGTACTTCAGTCTTCATGAGGAGGGAAGCCTCACAATTTAGGAAACTATGCTTCCTCAAAGAAAGTAGAGATATGCTGATGTGACAGAGCAGCCTCAAGAGGCCTTATCGGTTCTTCTAGAGTGGTCTGTTTCCTCTCTGCTAACTTCTAATGGATCACTTTTCATAAAATAACACTAACAAGAGCTCACATTTTTGAGCACTTGCTATTTGTGTCTGTGTTTTTAACATGAACTGTTTTTTGTCATTCTCTCAACATGCCGTGAGTCTGTTCTCATCCCAAACAGATGAGGAAACTGAAGGACAGAGAAGCAAATTGACTTCAATGACAGGCAGAGCTGCCGAGGCAAAGGCTGGATTGGAACTTCGATCTGCCTGACTCATAGTCTGTGACTTCCCCCTCCACAGCCCTGCCTCCTAGGAGAGGACTGCTGCATACCAGTTCTGATTTCAATAACTCCAGATGTTAAACGGATATGTTCATTTTAATCTACAGATGCTAGCCTGAAAATACTCACTGTTCTGTTTAATAGAGAGCTAATTAAAAAAAAAAAATTGCTGGGTTTCCTCCCCAGAGTGTTAATGAGTCACGCCTCTGGGATATTGTGTACACAGGACCAGGGCTGTAGCTAGACCTTGCCACGCAGTGGGGCCCTCCCAGCTACTTGTCCTCCTTCCTTACTGCCCTATTGATTGGCCTCTTTCATTTACAAAGAAGGCGGCACTTGAAGAACAAAATAAATGGCTGTGAGTGTCTGCCCAGATCCCCTTCTTTCCTGCTAATGAGGGAAGAAAACCTGAAATACTGGGTTTGGGGGTCAGTGAGTAGACACACCTCCTGATACACAAAAATGAGTCAAAATCAACAGAGGCAAAAGCTAATCTGAAACTGCTGCCTCCCCTTCCTTTGCCTGCAGTTATGGAAACACCTCCTTACGGTCTTATCATTTTTATACGCTACATGGATTTCTCAGTTACAGAGAAAGGTGGACAGCTGTTAATACATTGCTTGCCCAACTATTTTGTTAAAATTAGCAGATTGGCAAGTCAAAAGAGTACTATAGGATATATTCCTGTTGAATAAGAGAAAATATTTTCCTAGAACAGACAGACCATCTCTATCTCTATCTTCTTTATTAACCTTCTGTTTCTGAAAATGTCTGGTAGGTCCTTAGAACATGCAAGGGGAATTGACCTCTTTCCTCTGCGGGGCCCTATGCAGCATTTAGCATGTGCAGCTCAGAGATAAAGGTTAACTCATCTGTAATAACCCCTAAAATACCATGCACAGTGTGCTGATGAGGGCTTACATAGAGCAAAGAGATCCTTTTAAAGGATGATGGGAATCAGTCCCTTCACAAACAGCATGTGGGATGTAAACAGCTGAGAGCATTAAAGAAATTTCAGAAGAGGATGCAAGTTGGCCCTCATCCCAGACAGTCCACTTTCCTTTGCGTATTCAGTTTGTCTTTGCTTGGGCACCTTGACAAAATATCCCACCAAAATAAATCTGTTTTGAACTGACAGATGTTTTGTAAACTAGATCTAGTTCTTTTTGGATCTGGCAGATTCAGAGGCTGCTTCCAGCTAACCCTGTGTTACCATGGTCAGTACCAATAAGATGGGCAGAACCTGTTTTTCTTCTACTTTCCACTCTTGTGCTCTCCAGGTTTTAATCCATGGATCCCCACAGAAGAAGCTTCTTTAACTGTTTACAAACCACACACTCTGATAGTTGTAAAAATCATCATTGATTTTTATTTTCTGCTTAGAGAGGGTTCACTTGTTCTTTCTGAAGTGTATATTGCCAATAATTACACTTGTGACAGAACTGTGCCAAGTATTCCAGGTCATCCAAGGCATCTGCAATAGCAGGAATTATCTAGAATGGAAATTAACAGTTTATTTCTCCCACTATGTACTACAGGTTTTAACATTTATATTTGCATTTCTGTACCTTTATACTAACATATATAGTATAGAGATTCCCTTCTGTACCTTTCTTTCCTTTATAAAATATTTGACGATAGTACCAGTACTGCTGCTGCTGCTAAGTCACTTCAGTCATGTCCGACTCTGTGCGACCCCGTAGACGGCAGCCCACCAGGCTCCCCGTCCCTGGGATTCTCCAGGGAAGAACATTGGAGTGGGTTGCCATTTCCTTCTCCAATGCATGAAAGTGAAAAATGAAAGTGAAGTCACTCAGTCGTGTCTGACCCTCAGCAAACCCATGGACTGCAGCCTTCCAGGCTCCTCTGCCCATGGAATTTTCCAGGCAAGAGTACTGGAGTGAGGTGCCACTGCCTTCTTCGATAGTACCAGTGCTAATGACCTCTTATATAGGACTTTTTAGCACATCAATTACATAGGATTTTAAAAATAATCTAGAAGTAGAAATTTATCTTTCTTTTCCCTGCTTGCAGAAAGGAAAACTGAGGCCCAGAGAGGCTGAATGATTTACCCAAGGCCCCACAGATGGAAAAGGGCAGACCCCTGAAACATGAACTCAGGCCACTTAATTTCAGGGTCAGGACTTTTTCCATTATTTTATGCTGCCTCCTGGGAATGCCTTCCTGGGATAAATTTTTTGCCTCTAAAAACCTTTTCCAACCTTTCTGAAGTCTGAGTCAGAGGATTTGGGGGCATATACCACCCAGACCACGTCCACAAAGAGCAGACAGTCACAGAGGGATGCAGAGCATACAAACGGCTGCTCTAAAGCCCGGCCATCAATATGGATTACTGCACAGCTGATGGCGTCCAAGGAGAGCTGCATCAATTTAGCAACAGGCAGTGATGAACAGTGAACTCTACCGTCGTCCATCTTACACACGCCTAGAGATGGGCAAACCTGCTACTTGAAAAATAGCGGGGTACACAACCCAGGCAGCTCCCTAAAAGCACACAGAATCCTCTGTCCTAGTCTGTGGCTCTGCGAGAGGGTCTGGACAAGGCTCGGCTCATTACTGTACCCCTTTGGAAAGTAATATGGCTGAGCAGACTGAGCTCAGCAAGGGCCAGCCTCTATTGACAAGTCCTGAACCTTATTGCACTCTGTCCTTCACCTTCCCATCCCCCACCGCTGCTGTGGTGCTGACAATAAAAAACGATGCCCTGGGCTGTCCTGTTTTTATTATTAGTTATATGGCATCATAAATGTACATAGAGATGTTCAGTAAATGAAACTGTGCCAAACACCAAACAGGGCCACTGCCCCAAAGATCTCTTGGCCTCAGGGCAATGGCAGAACAATCTAAGAGGAACAAAGGGAGCCGAGAGCCAGATGAGGTGGGGTTTTAGTACTGTTTGGCTTTTTCAGAAGGGGAGAAACTGGCGGTCCAGCAGACTGATGAAGAGGTACAGCAGGCAAAATGCACTGCAGCCACAAAGGAACTTGGAGGCCTGCAGCCCATGCTCCCAGGAATGGGCTGGGGATGATTTCAGAAAATCAAGGGAATCATAAGGCAAATACAAGAGAGGGAGAAAAGGTGTGATTATTTGCTTTTGCTCATGAGCAGTCTGACTTTGTTAGGAGAGGTATAAGCTATGGGCTCGCCCTCTTACTAAATATCTCTTCGGATTCCACACAGTATTAAATTGCACAGACTTCTCCGGCAGATGCGATGTGTAAATATAGGACAATAACTAAAATTTATGAGGTTAAATACTGAGGAATTGCTGAGTAGTAAAACGAAGAGACATAAATTACAGGAAATGCTGCCCTTTAATGAATACATTATGCATAATAATGAAACTTTTAAAAGGCAATGGTAACCAAATATCAGAAGAGGGTCTGAAAGGAGAAAATCCAAGTGAAAAACTAGGACTAGGACAGACCAAAGTCAGAGCTGCTTTGTCACCGTTAAATGGTCATATCGGTTCCCTTAGATTTCTGTGGCTCTTTGTCCTCAGAAAGATGAAATGATTTGCCTTAGTGGAAAGAGTACCAGGCATGAGTTGTGAAGAGAAATTGTTTCTCACTGCCTACATGACCTTGGCCACATTAATTCATCTGTATGATCCTCAGTTTTACATCTGTAAAAACCCATTTTATAGAACTACTGTGAAAGTTTAAAAGGACAAACATATAAAACACTTAGTTCGGCATATAAGGATATTAAAAAACATAAGTTCCTTCTATGATATATATCAAATAATAACCTGTGTTAGCAAAATACAGAGGAAGGTGAGTTCTGGCCAGAAAGACTGGGAAAGACTTCTTAAGTGGGAAAGCCTTTGAAAGCTAGGTTACTCTTTGACAAAGAGGTGGGAAGGGAATGCAAGGGAGAGAGAAAAGACAAGGACGACTGTGGGACTGGAAGGCAAAGGCAGTGAAGAGAAGTGAGAAAAATGGGTGCTGGACTCAAATGTTAGAGGTTCTTGACTGGCATGTCAAGATATCTGACCATTGTTCTGCAGGCACTGGGGAGATATCAGAGGTTATCAAAAGAGGGAGTGACATGACCATAGAGGTATTTCAAGGAGATGAGTCTGGCACGGTGTGAAAACTATACTGGACTGGCCAACTAGGAGATACGGCAGTGGTCCAGGAAAGCACTAACAAGGACCTGAGCTAGGACAGTGGCAGTAGGGATAGAAACAAGGGGATAAATGTGAGACACTAAGGAGGCCAATGTGGCAGGGATTGGTGATTGATGGATTGTGTGGCAAAGGACAGCAAGGAACATAAGAAAGCTTTGAGTTCCAAGTATAGGGGAATAGGGATCTAATGATGTCATTAACAAAAATGAGGATGGAGGAATGAAACAAGGGATAAATGTGAGACACTAAGGAGGCCAATGTGGCAGGGATTGGTGATTGATGGATTGTGTGGCAAAGGACAGCAAGGAACATAAGAAAGCTTTGAGTTCCAAGTATAGGGGAATAGGGATCTAATGATGTCATTAACAAAAATGAGGATGGAGGAAAGCAGTAAAAACAAGTTAGTTTTATTTCAAGTTAGATTTCTTGAGCCTGGGATATCTACAGCATTTCCAAGAAGAATTGTTGATAAAGCTCCTGGCAATGCTGGTCTAGACTGGCTTGGGTCTAGACTAACACCCAGATTTGGGATCATTGACTCTGTAGTCTAAGATGAAGCCACAGCAGTGATTGGGTCCTCCAAGGGAGAGAGAAGAGGGAAGAGAGGACAGAACAAGTGCTAGAAAATGTGTCTATTTGGGGGCAAGAAAAGGAGGCTACAAAGGAGGTGCAGACAGACAGACAGGTGAGGGAGACAGGGCCAAGGAGGATGTTTCCAGTTGACAGGACTAACAGCCTCAAAAATCAGAGAAGAACTGAGGTGAAAGCTAAGAAAAAGCCATAGGTCTTGGTGACCTTTGTACTTAGGATTTCTTCCTTGCTCTCTTTCAAAAGACATTTTAAGAAACTTAAGATTAGAACACACTTCAAACAGCACAACTGAAATAGGTATTTTAAGAAGAAAACTGAAAAGCTGACCAGAATGAGACACTAGGGTGAGGTTAATACTGCAGCCGAGCACTAAATTTAGCACAGAACACCTCAGCAGATGTAGAGATTTTGAGGTTATGATGTGCCTTTAGGGCTATAAGTACCCCAACAAGGGTAAGAGACACACCTAGGTAGGTAGAATGCAAAGAGATGTGGGGCAAGGTAGGGAGGAAGGAAGTAGAAAAGCAAGTCTGACACCCACCCCAAGTGGTTTTGTGGTGCAAAGAAGCAGAAAGGAGAACAGTATTGGAGTCTAGAGCAAAACAGTTATTGTTACAGCTTTCTTTCACTTGGAACACTGGTCACTTTTTTTTTTTTTTTAAAGGAAAAGGGGTTATAGGAAACTGAAGGATAACAGGAATGACTATACTTAGAATATCTTCTATATGTTGGGTTCTTTGCCTTTATATTATGTATTTGTCAATCTACAAACAGCCCTTGAAGGTAGGGTTAGTATGAGACTCAGGAAAGTTAAGAGACTTGTTCCACATGCGGCAGTAGAGTCAGGAACAGAGTCCAGTAACATCTGACTTAAAAATCTGTCTTCCTTCTGTAATATCACATTCACTCTCACAACAGAAGATGGAGACGTGACTTGGACTTCTTCATCCTTCAGTTCCCAAAATGGTTTCCTGCTGTGGTTCCAAGTGCCTATTGGCATTCCTATGCCTGAGACAAACTATGTATGTGTATCTCCAATGGGAACTATTGTCACTGAATAAGCGTTATGTAGAAGAGGGATTGAACTTGTTCTGAACTTTTCAACAGATAGACCTCGGACTAATGAATAACATTGAAAGTGGGCAGATTGTAGCTAAACACAAGATGAGCTTGCTGACAAGTAGTGCATTATATGTGAATGAAAGGTGTGAATGAAAAATCACAAATAGGGACATAAAATATATTTATAAATGTGGTAAACAATAATAGATAATATTACACCCCCATTATACAGATGAGGAAACTGAGCTATGGTGCTGAAGTAACTTGCCAAAGATGGAGCAGGGATTTTCCCCAGTTTGTGTAAAGTCCCTTGCAGATGGAGGACATTGGGTGAGAGACATGGGACAGAGGACCTGTTGCATATCAGTCAATTTTATCCCATCCTATACCTGAATGATAACATGCAAACAAAATGGTTAGCTGGGACAAGAGACAAATGGGCAAGAACTTTCTCTACTTTTTCACAGTAGTCTTCATCAAGAAATTCCATGAAGTACCTTTGAACGATGACTTAATTTATTTCACCTGGCTGTTTTTTCAGGACAATTTATTTACCTAATTATTCATCTGATAAACATTGAATATTCCACATTCTAAATATGATGTAATTGCTGGAGATACAGTGACGATTATGACATGGTTCCTGCCCTCAAAGGACTCTCTGTTCTAACAAGAGGAAGCTAGTCAGACCTACACATAATTATCACAAATCAGACTGCAATTAAATACCCTGAAAGAAGCAGAAATAAGCAAAATGTTATGGAATTTGAAAAAGGGAAGAAGAAATATTTTTAATGGAGGTGAGGGATCTGAAAAGTCTTTATGTAAGTAAAACCACAAAAAATTTTTTGAAAAATAGACCAGATTTCAACAGAGATAGGAAGGAAAGGTCTAAGTCAAGGTCTTGATAATTAAAAAGCAAAGGGCATGCTAGGAGGCCGAGATTAAAGATATTTGAATAGGGATGAAGAGCGGTAAGGATGAAAAGTCAGGATGGAACTAAAATCTTGCATATTGTGGGCTTTTAACTTGACTTAGAAGATAGCAGGAGATATTTACAAATGAGACCCCACAGCTAAGAGATTTATGGATGTAAGAGTTGGACTGTGAAGAAGGCTGAGCACAGAAGAATTGATGCTTTTGAACTGTGGTGTTGGAGAAGACTCTTGAGAGTCCCTTGGACTGCAAGGAGATCCAACCAGTCCATTCTGAAGAAGATCAGCCCTGGGATTTCTTTGGAAGGAATGATGCTAAAGGTGAAACTCCAGTACTTTGGCCACCTCATGAGAAGAGTTGACTCATTGGAAAAGACTTTGATGCTGGGAGGGATTGGGGGCAGGAGGAGAAGGGGATGACCGAGGATGAGATGGCTGGATGGCATCACTGACTCGATGGACACGAGTCTGAGTGAACTCCGAGAGATGGTAATGATCAGGGAGGCCTGGCGTGCTGAGATTCATGGGGTCGCAAAGAGTCGGACACGACTGCGTGACTGACCTGAACTGAAACAGCGTCTAGATGAGAAGCACAGAAAGAGGGACAGTCAGGAGGCCATAGTACCCACTCCACCTATACTGGAGTGAGCATTTCAACAGGCTTGGGGGGCAGCTAGACCCTGCTCTGAATCTTGACCTCTCCAGCTAGTTCTGTAGCTGCTATTTCCTCTCTCAGGCTTTCAGTTTTTACATCTGTAAAATGGAAGAAAAAAATTGCACTTACTTTGTAAGTTTGTTGGGATGATTGAATGAAATACTATGTATACATCTCTTGTAATAAAGTAAGCATAGATGGGCCTTCCCTGTACAGCTGAAAGGAGTGTCCTCTGCTAATTCACAGGACACGTGTTTGATCTGGGGTCCAGGAGGATTCTGCATGCTGCGGAGCAACTCAGCCCTTGTGCTGCAGCTACTGAGCCTGCGCTCTAGAGCTCGCGAGCCACAAATGCTGAGCCTGTGTGCTGCAACAAGAGAAGCCACCTCAAGGAGAAGCCCACACACCACAACTAGAGAGTAGCCCCCTCTCGCCACAACTGGATAGAGAAAGCCCAAGCAAAACAGAAAAGACCTTGGGCACCCGAAAATAAATAAATAGGCATTGATAAATTTTATCAAAACCAAACTTAGACACAGTCTGCTGAATTGATATGTCTGAGTACTCATCAGTTTCTCTGGAAACCCTGTTAACTGCTATGTGCCTGGGTTTTCAGTCTCCCCCCATGTTTGGCATACTCTGAAGAAAACTGCCATCACATCAGAAGATTGTGCTTCTGTTTTTTCACGGTGAACATCAGGGCACTGCATGTTCCCTGCAGTGGGCTTTCTCTGTGGGCTTTCTTTGAACTTCCACCCAGCAACAACCATTCCACACAGTGGGTGATTACACAGCACTGATCCCAAGGCTTCACCCAAGACCCAGAAAAAACTCTGGGGAAGAGGAAAAGAGGTTAACTGCTCTGTGTCCATAGGGCAGAAATAATGTGAAGCTAGTCATCTCAAGTGACTCTGCATGAATTGGCCCGAGACTGTTGACCAGGGTGCCACGCCTTCACCAGTGGCACTTCTGGGAAGTTATGCCTTTTTCAGATTTCTTGTGGCTCATGAGTGCATAGCACGGCCTGTTACCTGTACTTTCCTTCATATGCTGTGATTGTATGTTCAGTAAATAGCATGGAGACTATAAAGACTTTGTTGTGAAATCAAGCAACATTAACTCATTAAGTCAATAATTCATGGACTCTTTTATCTAAAGTGGCAACATCACACCATCAATTCACAAAACAGCCACTTCTCTGAAGTGTATGTGATGATATAATGGATTTTCTAACAATACCCTCTCAAAGCAAGGTCACTGAGCCCAGATGCTGTGGACATGCTGATCTGACCTAGGTCAGCAAAACAAGCTTTATTATTGAACCTAATTATAAACTATCAAGATAATGGTCTAGACTAAACAGTTTCCTAGGAGATTATTTAGACACTAGTAAGCCATTTTAGTTTTAAATCTACCGTACTTGGCAGTACCTGTGATCATGTAAGAAATGTGTTTGCTTTGTAGAATAGACTACAATCAGTGCAAATACTTTGGAATCTTAGGAATGTTAGTGGATTATACAGTGTTATATTGCACTTATACTTAATTTGCAGGTTATCGTCTATAATATTATATACCCATCTTACAAACAAATAGCTGTCATGTACAGCTCAGATAATCAAAGCTTATAGTGGAGCAGGCAATTCTGAATATTTGTAGTCAGTTCTGTAATGTGACATAGATATATGGTTTGTTGCAGTAGCTTTTATGTCTTAACCTGTAAACTGGTTGTAAAGATATTTTTAAAATATTTTCTGAGAGGTTTTCTCCTGCCCTCAGATTGGTGGTTAATATTTTTATTTTATTCAGATTCACAGATTATATTTCATGACTATCTGACACTAGGTAATACATCTACACTGGCTAATTTTTGCTTGAGTTAATGTTAAAGATGACATTCTGAGAGAAAGAGCTAAAAAAAAATATTTCCTGGATTGCAAACTTCCAGTAGGTTATTAACAGCTTTTGGAGAAAAATCTAAATTAATGCTAGGCATTGATGAAGAATGTAAAGAACTAGTCGTAAGGAACACACCTAGTCATAAAGAATATTATTCGTAAAGAATGCACCTGCCAATGCAGAAGACATAAGAGATGCAAGTTCAATCCCTGGGTTGGAAAAATCCCCTGGAGGAAGGCATGGGAACCCACTGCAGTATTCTTGCCTGGAGAACCCCATGGACAGAGGAGCCTGGCAGGCTGCAGTCAATGGGGTCACCAAAGAGTCGGACACAGCTGAAGTGACTAAGCACAGTAATTATAAAATAAACTGCCAAATCAGCAGTGTTAAATTGAGAAAAGAAATACATTTTGGAATTGAGAAAATAAGATATATCCTACTTGACTGGTAACATTCTGGTAAAATTATTCATCTCACATGAATGAAGACTGTGTTTTGAAGTGTAACAATAATAACATGTCCAGTGAAACAGTGTCTTATGATTTTAGCTCAACATCTTCATCTCCCCATCAATTGAATAAAACACTTCAAGGTCATCTTTAAGTCATCTTTAATTAGGCACAAAGGATATATGTATCTCTCTCTCTCTTTTTTTTTTTTTTTTTGCCTTTTTATATTTAAAATGCAGGCCTGAGAGTTTACCTGGAAAAAGTTTTCAAATATTACTGCTGCTAAGAGCAGTATCAACCCATAGAGATAGATTCTGCTTCATAATTTTCGCATGGAATTTTGCATTAATTTTCAGTGATCTTTGAATTTCTAAAACTAGGAAAGAGGAAAGCAATGTGGTAGCTAATAATACGGTCTCTTTAATTACAGTGATGGATTTGTATCCTGCTTTTCCCATTTTCTAGAAATGGTTGTGGACAAGTTGTTTTAACATCTGTAGACCTTAGTACTCTCAGCTCTAATGTTGACAGTAAAGTTTCTATGTTATAGGCTGCTCAGGAAGATGAAATAAATATCCATAACGTGCCTGGAACTTAGAAAACACAACTAAATATAAATTATCATTTTTTATTGTAAGTTGCTTGAAATGACCATTTTTAGGAATTTTCTGTCGGATTGTTTCAAGATTTTTCTTTCCTGATCTAGATCAAAGAGCAGGGTTCCTGTTACACATATTTTTTCCCTTCAGTTTTAGCAGCTTAAAGCTTATGAAGCTGGACTTTGATCAGACTGCAGTGATGTGTTTTACCTTGCTTTTTCTGGGAGGTTCTTCCTATTTCTAATATTTTTTGAATATTGGATAATTACTGAATAATGGATAATTAGGGCAGAGTTTAGAAAACAAAACTCTTTTCATGCATACATGCACACACAGAGAAAGAGATGCATCCTAAATTTAGAGCATTCAATGACAATGATTCTGCTGAATTTGGTCAATAAACTTGTCCCAAATGAATAAATATATTAAAAACTGACCAGTGGACACATTTAAAAACAGATGATAGCTGTTGTTAAAATGTTTGCTTGCCAGGCATATTATTTTTTCTTATCTCATGCCACTTGTTTCTTCATTTCTTTTGATTTTTGAAATTTAAGAGTAGTAAATTTGGTATAGGAAAAAATATTAATGGAACTTTCACAAGAATTGAAACAATAACCCCACTAAAGTCTTGGCCCCTGTTCAGGTCATAATGAAGTGGTTCTATGTAATTAGTACCTTTACCATAGATGTTATCAGCCACGGAGGTAGTTAAATTATATGAAATGTGTTAAAATAGGAAAAAATCATATTTAAGTAAAACCATTTCATTTATATTCTAATTTTAAAAAGATAAAATTAATATCTGAAACTTTGTTAGTAGAAATATGTTTGCAATATAAAATATTTTTGCTATATTCTTTTTATTCCCTGTATCTGAGTTTTCATCAGTAATGACAAAAATAACAATTCTTGTTGAAAAATGTCAATTGGCTTAATGGTTGGGGATTCTTTATTTAACTTCACGTAATCTTCTTATGACTCAATTAATATAAAAAGACCCAGGATCAACAGAGAATTCTTAATAAATGGGCTTCCCCCCAATAAACAGATGTTTCTATGTTAAGAACTAATCAACCTGAGGGAGTTAATCACCAAATTCCCAAATAGTGCCAGACCATAATTAGCCACTTGCTTCTGTGAGAGACCCATTATGGTGAGGGTTCAGGGTTTGATTAGCACCACTTCACTCAGAAGGCAGCTTCCAGGCTACACTTTAACAACTAATCTGCACCATCGCTCTTGGCTTTGGTGGCAGTTGGCCACATATAAGGGCTTCAGGACAGAGAAGATTAATTACTCTGACAAGTAATTCACGAGAGCCCAGGCCCCTGAAGCCTTGATAACAAGGCTGTGGGAGATTGATTAGTGGTAGCTCTGGCAGAGAGATTTGGGTTTCTGTAGTGCCATTGTCAAAATGGCATGGTGGGATGGAGCCTAGGAGAGTTTTGAAAACCACATGGTGCAAAAAGACCACAGACCCACGGGAACAAATCCCTTCACCAAGAACTTCTTAGTTCTCATCTCCTCTGCTCTGGACTGTTTTTCTTTTATGACTTGTGGATCACTTTAGAAAAGAGTTTACCTTTTTCACTAGCCAAAGTAGGTAGAGACCAGTAAGGATATTAATAATAATTAGACCTTCCTATAACTGGTGTTTAA
>SJYC01121843.1:0-13097 GCA_006408675.1 Madoqua kirkii
TCACTTAGATCATGAAAACGTCAGTTATCATGAAATACGTCACTTAGATCATGAAAACGTCAGTTACCATGAAATAACTCATTTATCATGTAATACGTCACTTAGCACATGAAAATCTCAGTTATCATGAAATGACTAGTCAGCAAATAATTCATTTCTCAGGAGAAGTGACTTAGTCAGCTAATAACCCACTTCACAGGAGAAGTGACTTAATCAGCAAATCATCTACTTCTCAGGAGAAGTGACTTAGTCAACAAATATACACTTCTCAGGAGAAGTGACTTAGTCGGCAAGTAATACACTTCTTAGGAAAACATTTCATCAGCAAATAATCCACTTCTTAGAAGTCCCTGATTCAGCAAATAATCCACTTCTCAGGAGAAGTTACTTAGTCAGCAAATATGCACTTCTCAGGAGAAATGCCTGATTCAGCAAATGAACCACATCTCATGTGAAGTGACTTATTCAGCATATCATCCATTTCTCAGGAGAAGTCACTTAGCAAATAATCCACTTCTTAGAAGAAGTGACTTAGTCAGCAAATAATCCACTTCTCAGGAGAAGTGCCTTATCCAGCAAATAATCTACTTTTCACGAGAAGGGACTGAGTCAGAAAATAACTCACTTCTCAGGAGAAATGCCTGATTCAGCAAATAATCCACTTCTCAGGAGAAGGGACTGATACAGCAAATAATACACTTTTGAGGAGAAGTCAAATTGTCAGCAAATAATCATTTTTTCAAGAGAAGTGTCTTAGTCAGAAAATAATAGATTTTGAAGGAGAGGCGCCTGATACAACAAATAATACACTTCTCAGGAAAAGTGCCTTATTCAGCAAATAATCCACTTCTCAGAAGTGACAGAGCCAGCAAATCACCCATTTCTCAGGAAGAGTGACTTAAACAGCAAATAACCCACTTCTCAGGACAAGTGACTGAAACAGCAAATAATCCACTTCTCAGAAAAAGGGACTTAATCAGCAAATAATCCACTTCTCAGGAGAAGTGACTTAGCAAACAATCCATTTCTCAGGATAAATGACTTGGTCAGCAAATAATCCCCTTCTCATGAGAAAAGTGCCTGATTCAGCTAATAATTCACTTTCTAGGAGAAGTGCCTCATTGAGAAAATAATTCACTTTTCAGGAAAATGCCTAGGTGTGCAAATAATCCACGTCTCAGAAAAATGACTTAGTTAGCAAACAATCCATTTCTCAGGAGAAATGACTTAGTAAGCAAATAATCCACTTCTCCCGAAAAAAAGACTTAGGAAATTATCCATTATTCAGGAGAAGTAGCTGATTCACGAAATAATCCATTTTTCAAAAAAAGTGACTTAGTCAGCAAATAATGTACTTCTCAGTAGAAGTGACTTATTCAGGAAAAAATCCACTGTCTAGGAGAAGTGCCTGATTAGCAGATAATCAACTTTTCAGGAGAAGTGCCTGATTCAGCAAATAATCCACTTCTCAGGAGAAGTGCCAGACTCAGCAAATAATCCACTTCTCAAGAGAAGTGACTTAGTCAGGAAATAATCCACTTCTAAGGAGAAGTGCTGATTCAGCGATTAATCCACTTTCCAGGAAAAGTGACTTAGCCAGCAAATTATCCTCTTCACAGGATAAGTGCCAGATTCAGCAAGTAAAACACTTCTCAGCAGAAGTGCCTGATTGAACAAATAATCCACTTCTCAGCAGAAGATTCTGATTCAGCAAATAATGTACCTCTCAGGAGAATTGACTTAGTCAGCAAATAATTCACTTCTCAGTACAAGTGACTTAGTCAGCCAATAATACTCCTTTCAGGAAAAGTGACTTAATCAGCAAATAATCCATTTTTCACAGAAGTGACTTAATTAGTAAAATGGTCGGTTTCTCAGGAGAAGTAAGATAGTCAGCGAATAATCCACTTCTTAGGAGAAGTGACTGTCCGAAAATAATCCACTTCTCAGGAGAAGTGTCTGAATCAGCAAATAATCCACTTCTCAGTAGAAGTACCTAATTCAGCAAATAATCCACTTCTCCAGAGAAGTGCTTGATTCACCAAAAAATACACTTCTCAAGAGAGGTGACTTAGTCAGCAAATAATCCACTTCTCAGGAGAACTCATTCAATTAGCATAAAATCCACTTCTCAGGAATAGTGCCTGATTCAGAAAATAATCCACTTCTCAGGAGAAGTGACTTAGCCAATAACTGACTTCCAAGGAAAGTGATTTAGTCAGCAAATAATCCATTCTCAGTACAAGTGACATAGTAGCAAATAATCCACTTCTCAGGAGAAGTGACTTAGTCAGCAAATAATCCACTTCTCAGGAGAAGTTCCTGATTCAGAAAATAAACCATTTTTCAGGTGAAGTTACTTAGTCAACAAATAATCAACTTCTCAAGAGAAGTGCCTGATTCAGCAAATAATCCTCTTCTTAAGAGAAGTGACTTAGTCAGCAAATAATCCACTTCTCAGGAGAAGATTCATAGTCAGCATAATTCACTTCTCAGGAGAAGTGACGTAGTCAGCAAATAATCCAATTCTCAGGAGAAGTGATTTAAACAGCAAATAATCCAGTACTCAGGAGAAGTGACTTAGTCAGCAAATAACCCACTTCTCAGGACAAGTAACTGAAACAGCAAATTATCCACTTCTCAGGAGAAATGACTTAGTCAGAAAATATACATTTCTCAGGAGAGATGACTTATTCAGCAAATAATCACCTTATCAGGATAAGTGCCTGTATCAGTAAATAATGCACATCTCAGGGGAAGTGAGTTAGTCAGCAAATAAGTGACTTTTCAGGGGAAGTGACTTAGTCAGCAATTAAACCACTACTCAGGAGAAGTGAATTAGTAAGCAAATAAACCACTTCTAAGGAGAAGTGACTTAGTCAGCAAATAGTCCACTCTTCAGAAGAAGTGACTTAGCAAATAATCCACTTCTCAGGAAATGTGAAACTGTCAGCAAATAATCCATTTCTCAGGAGAAGTCACTTAGTCAGCAAATAATCCACTTCTCAGGAGAAGTGACTTTTTCAGCAAATAATCAAATTTTTAGGCAAAGTGACTAGTCGGCAAATAATCCACTTCTCGGGAGAATTGCCTGAATCTGCAAATAATGCACTTCTCAGTAGAAGTGCCTAATTCAGCAAATAATTTGCTTCTCAGGAGAAGTGACATAGTCACCAGATAATCCACTTCTGAGGAGACGTGCCATAGTCAGCAATAATGCACTTCTCAGGAGACATGACTTAGTCAGCAAATAATGCGCTTCTCAAGAGTAGTGACTCAGTTAGCAAAAAATCCACTTCTCAGGAATAGTGCCTGACTCAGCACATAATCCACTCCTCAGGAGAAGTGACTTAGCCAATAATCAACTTCTAAGGAGAGTGACTTAGCAAATAATCCATTCTCAAGGGAACTGACTAGTAGCAAATAATCCACTTCTCTGGAGAAGTGCTTGATTGAGCAAATAATCCACTGCTCAGGAGAAGTGACTTAGTCAGCAAATAATCCACTTCTTAGAAGAAGTGACTTAATTAAAATAATCCACTTCTCTGGAGAAATGACTTAATTAACAAATAATTCACTGCTCAGGAGAAGTGCCTTAGTCAGCCAATAATACACTTTTCAGGAGAAGTGACTTAGTCAGCAAGCAAGCCACTTCTCAGGAGAACTGACTTAATTAGCAAATAATCCATTTCTCATGAGAAGTGAGTTAGTCAGCAAATAATCCACTTCTCAAGAGAAGTGACTTAATCAGCAAATAATCCATTTCTCAGGAGAAGTGCCTGAATAATAACCAAATAATAAACTTCTCAGTAGAAGTGCCTGATTTCAGCAAATAATCCACTTCTGAGGAGAAGTGACTGACTCACCAAATAGAACACTTCTCAAGAAAAGTGACTTAATCAGCAAATATTCCACTTCTCAGAAGAAGTGTCTTAGCAAAAAATCAACTTCTCAGATAAAGTGCCTGATTCAGCAAAAATGCATATATCAGAAGAAGTGAGTTAGTCAGGTAATAATCCACCTCTCAGGAGAAGTGACTCAGTTAGCAAAAAATCCACTTCTCAGGAATAGTGCCTGATTCAGCAAACAACCCACTTCTCCGAAGTGACAAGCCAATAATTCACTTCATAGGAGAGTTATTTAGTCAGCAAATAATCCACTTCTCAGGAAAAGTGTTTGATTCAGCAAATATCCACTTCTCAGGAAAAGTGACTTAGTCAGCAAATAATCCAATACTCAGGAGAAGTGACTTAGTCAGCAAATAATTCACTTCTCAGGAGAAATGACTTAGTCAGCAGATAATACACTTCACAGGAAAAGTGACTTAGTCAGCAAATAATCAACTTCTCAGGAGAAGTGCCTGATTCAGCAAATAAGCCACATCTCAGGAGAAGTGACTTAGTCACCAAGTAATCCTTTCTCAGGAGAAGTGCCAGATACAGCAAATAAACTCCTTCTCAGCAGAAGTGCCTGATTCAGGTAAAGATCTACTTCTCAGGAGAAGTGCCTGACTCAGCAAAAAATACACTTCTCAGAAGAAGTGACTTAGTCAACAAATAATCCACTTCTCAGGAAAAGTGAATTAGTCAGCAAATAATTCACTTCTCAGGAGAAGTTCCTGATTCAGCAAATAAACCACTTCTCAGGGAAGAGACTTAGTCAGCAAATAGTCTACTTATCAGGATAAGTCACTTAGTCAGCAAATAATTCACCTCTTAGGTGAAGTGACTTAGTCAGCAAGTAATCCACTTCTTAGAAGAAGTGACTCTTTCAGCAAATAATCAAATTTTTAGGCAAAGTGACTTAGTGGGCAAATAATCCACTTCTCAGCAGAATTGCCTGAATCTGCAAATATCCACTTCTCAGTAGAAGTGTCTAATTCAGCAAATAATCCGCTTCTCAGGAAAAGTGACGTAGTCACCAAATAATCCACTTCTGAGGAGAAATGCCATAGTCAGCAAATAATGCACTTCTCAGGAGAAGTGACTCAGTCAGCAAAAAATCCACTTCTCAGAAATAGTGCCTGATTCAGCAAATAATCCACTCCTCAGGAGAAGTGACTTATAAAAAGAATGACTTAGTCAGCAAATAATCCATTCTCAAGAGAATTGACTAGTGGCAAATAATCCACTTCTTTGGAGAAGTGCTTGATTCAACAAATAATCCACTGGTCAGGAGAAGTGACTTAGCAAATAATTTACTTCTTTGGAGCAGTGCCTGATTCAGCAAATAATGCACTTTTCAAGAAAATGGCTTAGCCATATTTGGGAAAATGCCTGTTTAGATCTTTGGCCCATTTTTTGATTGATTGTTTATTTTTCTGGAGTTGAGCTGCATATGTTGCCTGTATATCTTTGAGATTAGTTGTTTGTCAGTTGCTTTAGTTGTTTGTCAGTTGCTTCATTTGCTATTGTTTTATCCCATTCAGAAGGCTGTCTTTTCACCTTACTTATAGTTTCCTTTGTTGTGAAGAAGCTTTTGATTTTAATTAGGTCCCATTTGTTTATTTTTGCTTTTATTTCCAGTATACTGGGAGGTGGATCATAGAGGATCCTGCTGTCATGTATGTCCGAAAGTGTTTTGCCTATGTTCTCCTCAAGGAGTTTTATAGTTTCTTGTTTTATGTTTAGATCTTTAATCCATTTTGAGTTTATTTTTGTGTGTGGTGTTATACAGATGGCTAACAAACATATGAAAAGATGCTCAACATCACTCATTATCACAGAAACGCAAATCAACACCACAGTGACGTACCACTTCACACCAGTCAGAATGGCTACGATCCAAAAATCTACCTGCAATAAATGCTGGAGAGGATGTGGAGAAAAGGGAACCTTCTTACACTGTTGGTGGGAATGAGATAAAAACATTATGAGAAAGGAAAACTGTGAATGCCATTCCTCAAAAAAATATAGATACAAAAATCTTTAACAAAATCTTAACAAATCCAACTCATCAGTATACAAAAAGAATTATGTACTTTGACCAAGTGGGATTTATTCAAGGTATGCAATGCTGGTACAATATTTGAAGACCAATTAACACAACCCACAACATCATGAAGCTAAGAAAAGAAAAATAATATTATCATATAAATGGATGCCCAAAAGCCATTTTACAAAATTCAACATCCATCCATGATAAAAATTCTCAGTGAACTACACATAGAAAAACATTCTTCAACTCATCAGTATACAAAAAGAATTATGTACTTTGACCAAGTGGGATTTATTCAAGGTATGCAATGCTGGTACAATATTTGAAGACCAATTAACACAACCCACAACATCATGAAGCTAAGAAAAGAAAAATAATATTATCATATAAATGGATGCCCAAAAGCCATTTTACAAAATTCAACATCCATCCATGATAAAAATTCTCAGTGAACTACACATAGAAAAAAATTCTTAATTTGACAAACAATGGCTACCAGCCACCAAGGATAATGATAGCCAATATCATCCTTAATGATGAACAATTGGATGTTTCTCACTAAATTCGAGAACAAGGAAAGGATGCTTTCTCTCATCAGTCTTATTCACCATTATAAAGGAAATCTGAATGAATGCATAAGATAACAGAAAGAAAGACGAGATATAAACATTTGAATATGAGAAATAAAACTCTATTTGTTCACATATGACATAATTGTCTAGGTTCAAAAATCACAAGGAACAGACAGAAAACTGAAACTTAGCAAATTTAGCAAAGTCACAGAATATAACATTAATATATGAAAGTCCATTTCTTTGTCTACATATCAGAAATGAACAATTGGAATTTGAAATTAAAGGCACAATACTGTTTAAATTAGCACAAAAAAAATGAAATACTTTAGTGTAAATTTAACAAAGGATGTTTAGGACCTACAGCAGTCAGTGGCAAAACTCTGATTTAAAAAAAGAAAAAAAGAATATCTAAATAAGTAAATATTCCATGTTTATGAACTGAAAAACTAAAAAACATTGTCAAGATATCAATTCTTCCCCAGTTTTTCAATGTATTTCATTAAGTCCAGATCAACATACCAGCACACTATTTTGAGAATTTTGACAAACTGATTCTGAAGCAAATATGGAAAGCCAAAAGACCAAGAATAGCTAAGATTATATTGAAAAATAGGTTTGGAAGAACTTACCTCACTTTATCTGAAAGCTGCTTTCATTAAGGCAGCATGTACTGATGCAAGAATAGACACATCAATCAATGGAACATTGTAGAGAGCTTGAGATAGACCAAGACAAATGTAGTTAGCCAATTAGAGTTGCCAAGGAAGTTCAATGGATAAAGGATAGCCTTTTCAATAGATGGTAGTATAAAAATTGGATGTGTGTATGCCAAAAACTAAAAATACAATAAGAATATAAAAATAGACCTTATACCTCTCAGAAAAGTTACTCAAAATAAATCACTGACATTAATATAAAATTCAGAACTATAAAATTTCTAAAAAATAGCATAGGCTGAAGTCTAGCTCTGCTTTGATTTGGCAATGAGTTTTAAAGTATACCTCCAAAACCATAATCCATGAAGAAAAACACATTGATATGTTGAATCTATTAAAATTAAAAATGAATCTAGGAAAGACACTGCTGGAACCACTTTGGAAGGCAATTTTGCCATTGTTTACAAAGCATATCATATTCTTAATACATAATCCAGTAATTGTGCCCCTTGATCTTCTCCCAAATGAGTTGAAATTTTGCCATCAACAAACCCTATGCACAAATATTTACAGAAGCTTTATTCATAGTTGTGAAAAATGTTGGAAGTAAAATGCCTTCAGCAGGTGAAGGGTTAAGCAAGCAGTATGCCATACATTGCAGTATTATTCAGAGCTGAAAAGAAATGAACTCTCTAGATACGAAAACACATAGAAGGACTTTAAATGCAGATAGCCCAGCAGTAAAGAATCTGCCTACTATGCAGGAGACATAGATTCTATACCTGGGTGGGGACGATCCCCTAGAGAAGGAAGTGACCACCTACTCCAGTATTCTTGCCTGGAAAATTCCATGAACAGAGGAGCCTGCGGGGTACAGTCAATGGGGTCACAAAGTGTCAGACACGACTGAGTACCACTACAACTGAAAGACAGTCTGAAAAGGGCACATGTTGTATGATCCCAACTATATATATTAATAACATGGTTTGAAAAGTAAAACTACCAGGGCAGTAAAAATATCAGTACTTGCCAAGGGTTTGGCATAGCAGGGGGAAGGCGAGAGGGGGAAAAATAGATGAAGCACAGGGAATGTTTAGGCCAGTGAAATTATCCTATGCAATATGGTGATGTTGGGCAGTTTTGCCTCTGTCAAAATCGATATAATTGTATAATACAAAGAGAACACTAACTTTAACTATGACAGTGAAAGTGAAGTCACTCAGTCATGTCCAACTCTTTGTGACCCCATGGACTGTAGCCTACCAGGCTCCTCTCTCCATGGGATTCTCCAGGCAAGTGAGTTGCCATTTCCTTCTCCAGGGGATCTTCCCAACCCAGGGATCAAACCCGAGTCTCTCACATGGTAGGTAGTCGCTTTCACCTCTGAGCCACCAAGGGAAGCACTAACTAACTATGGACTTCAGTTAATAGCAACATATCAATACTGTTTCATTAATTGTAGCAATTGTACTACACTGTTCATGCAAGAGACATATGATAATTCTTTATTTTCTGTTCAATTTTTCTGTAAGCTTAAAATTCCTCTAAAAGTCCTCTATTAATTTAAAAACCTATCAAGCAGGAAAGGATATGGAGAAATCTTAAGTGTATGTTGATAAATATAAGACATCTATCTAAAAATTCTACATAGTATATGATTGTTGAAAGAGGTAATGGAGAAGATGAGACTGACAGTTGACCCTTTAGCTGGACCCAGGCAATTTGAGGTTCTCCACCTACTCCCCTGTCTTTGGAGTGTGTATTTTGTTCACCTTCCCTGTTCCCAGAAGTTATTTAGAGAGCATAGCCTCCAGATAAAAATGTGGTTTTGAGACAGTCTGGATGGCATAGGTGACTGAACCAGGTGGAGGCTTTTATATAAAGGTTTAAGATTTGGTGGGTAAGTGAGGGAATCTACTGAAGTCATGACCCCCACCCCCACCACCCCCAGACAAGCCTTCTATGTAAGTCCCCCTCCTTATTAGACTTGCCATCTGCCAATCTGGAGTGGTCTCCCTCTTTCTTTGGTCCATTTTTGCCCTGCATGTACAGGGTCCAGTTACAGATTATTCCCAGGAAGTTCCAAAGAGGTTGTGAAGCAATAGTGATTCTGGAATAATTGAAACTATAAAGATAGTAAAAAAAAAAAAAATCAGTGTTTGCCAAGGCTTTAGAGAATGGTAGAAAAAATGAATAGTTGACACAGCAGGGATTTTTAGGCCAGTGAAAGCATTCTTCCTGATACTGTAATGGTGAAATGTGGCATTATGCATTTGTCAAACACAACTCTACTGCACAAAGAGGAAACAATATATGCAAATTTAAAAGAATCATTTAGAAATCCAGGGACTCTCAGTGGAGAAAATAGACATTGACAAGAGAATTTAACTTTATTACAAATGTATTAAACAACCTCATTGAAGGAGGTGGGAGAAAAGATGCTGACCTCAGTAAGCTTAGAAGTGAATTGAGTCTGTAAGTTAAAAGCAAAAGATACTGACCATAACCACTTTACTGTAGCTCATAAATTATTCTGAGGGCATATGGGTTAACAATTTTGATACTTCTTTGTACATATAGTTGATTTGAAAAAGTAAGAAAATTGATGACACACAATAGGAGCCTGATTTCTTACATTTTAAAAATAAAGTATTATTTAGCTGCACTGGGTCTTAGTTACAGCATGTCAGATCTACAATCTTCTTTACAACATGCAGGATCTTTAGTTGAGACATGTAGGATCTTTAGTTGAGGTAGGCAAATTCTTACTTTTTGAATAAGTGTTAATGAATAATACTTTGGCCACCTGATGCAAAGAACAGACTCATTGGAAAAGACCCTGATCCTGGGAAAGATTGAAGACAGGAGGAGAAGGGGATGACAGAGGATGAGATGGTTGGATGGCGTCACTGACACAATAGATGTGAGTTTGAGCAAGCTCTGGGTGTTGGTGACAGACAGAGAAGCCTGGCGTGTGGCAGTCCATGGGGTCACAAAGAGTCGGACATGACTGAATGAATGAACTGAACTGAACTAATGAATAAGCAAGTGAAGGAAGCCAGAATAATCCAAAGGATAATGGGCTAAAAAGATGGAGACATCAGAATGAACTCATGTTTAGTTAATATTAACACAGATTGTTAGATTTAGATATTTATAGAAACATGCATATACACAGGTTAGTATATGCAAATATTTTCTTGCTTAAGGAGCTGCAAAGGCCCAAAGGAATCAAAGCTAAACAGGACTCTATGGAGCTCCCAAATACAAAGCATTTCTTTCCCCATTCGTTTGTTGGTAGAAAACAAGCTTCATTCAGCCTCCAAGACCTTCCCTGGGATCCTAAGGTTAGGTTCAAGCCGTTGTTAATCAGAGAATGGAAGGGATGCAGAAACAAAGGAGGAGCAGTCAAGCAACAGAATTTGCTTAAGGAGCTGCAAAGGCCCAAAGGAATCAAAGCTAAACAGGACTCTATGGAGCTCCCAAATACAAAGCATTTCTTTCCCCATTCGTTTGTTGGTAGAAAACAAGCTTCATTCAGCCTCCAAGACCTTCCCTGGGATCCTAAGGTTAGGTTCAAGCCGTTGTTAATCAGAGAATGGAAGGGATGCAGAAACAAAGGAGGAACAGTCAAGCAACAGAAGTGCAGCCATGGGGCAGAGTCCTAGTTCTTCCAGAAGGAATATGCATAAAAACACCTTTAAGTTCTGTAGGAACTAAGGCTCCCACTCAGGTGGAGGATGGTGACTTCATGCTGAACACAAGATTCCTGGACCACCACCCTCTCACCTCATCATCAACCAATCAGCAGAAAGTCACAGACCCTGAAGCCCTCCCCCCACATTTTGCCTTTAAATATTTCCCCCTGAAGATCATTAGGGAGTTCTGGTTACCTTGAGTACATGCCATCTGTTTTCCTTGCTTGGTCCTGCAATAAACCTTTCTCTGCTCCAAATTCTGATGTTTCAGTTTGTTTGACCTCACTGTGCTTTGGGCACACAAACTTGTTTTCAGTAACAAAAAGACCCCGGTAGCAATGAGCACAACTTATGATAAAAATTGGCTGAACAATAAGGTCTTCATAAGATATCTCTCGTGTTTGTTTTCAGTTTATATTAAGATTTCAATGTTTATTGAAGTCAAATCTAGGAAATTATGCTGGAAGCTCAGCCTCTGTGCACTGGCTTGAAATCAAATCTCAGAGACAACGTTTTGGGTGAAGTAGAAAAAAGCCACTTTATTGCTTTACCAGGCAAAGGTGGACACAGCAGGCTCATGCCCTGACAAACAGTGTGTCCCAGCCTGGAGGGATCTGGTGAGGAGTTCTATAGCAGTTGTCAAGAGCAGGGTTGTTGATAAGAATCAGGATGTGTGCAGGGCCTGTACTCCTTTAACTGGCATCACATGATCTCTTGATGAGTTTCTCTGGTCACCAAACTGTGACCTTCTCTGGAATGAAGAATGCTGACATCTTCCATTTGCTGGGTGTTTTAGTTCTGTAAAAAGGCTTTTGTGCCTTGGAGCCCCACAGGATCCTGCTTGGTTCTAATGGTGCCTTCATTTTGGGACACCTATACATGGGTCATCCTGTGGCTTAGGCTTCTCACAGCAAGATAATTGGCTATAAAGCCACACAGAGAATAATGATTACAGCAAAGCCAGGTCAAAGTTGTATTGCCTTTTTGTGACTCAGAGTGCTGAAACCCCAAAACTCACATGTGACTTAAACCCAGCCAAAAACGAAGATTGAGACTTGATCCCACTGTCTTTTAACTGAGATAAAACACTTGGTCTTAGGATTTAATGAAACTCAGATTCTTTATGTCTCAGCACAGGAGGAATTCAGCGAGAGATTAAGTGATAGGTAAGAAGTGGATTTATTTAGAGAGATATACATTTTATTGATAGAATGCAGTCCATCATAGAAGGTAAGAGTGGCCCAGGGAGAAACATACTTCATGGACAGAGTCTGGGCCATCTCAGGAGGCTAGAGGCTTTGAAATATGGTATTTTTGTTGTTGTTGTTGTTGTTGTTGTTTTAATGGAGTAATTTCATAGGCTATAGAGTGGGAAGATTATTCCAGCTAGTTTGGGAAAGGGGTGAGGATTTCCAGGAACTGAGCCACTATCCATTTTTTGGTCTAGCACTGTCATGGTGAGCTTGTGAGTGTGTTAGTTAGCATGCTAATGTGTTACAGTGAGCATATAATGAGGCTCAAGACCCACTGGAAATCCAGTCTTCTACCATTTTGGACCTAGTTGTTTAAACCAGTTCATGTCACACCCTCAACAGGTATGTCATTCTTTTAAAGAATGTGCCCTTACACTGATTGACTTGTGGATATTGAAGAATCCTCTCATCCCTGGGATAAAGCCCACTTGGTCATGGTGTATGATCTTTTTAATGTGTTGTTGGATTCTGACTGCTAGAATTTTGTTAAGAATTTTTGCATCTATGTTCATCAGTGATATTGGCCTATAGTTTTCTTTTTCTGTGGTGTCGTTGTCAGGTTTTGGTATTAGGGTGATGGTGGCCTCATAGAATGAGTTTGGAAGTTTACCTTCCTCTGCAATATTTTGGAATGGTTTCAGTAAGATAGGTGTTAGCTCTTCTCAAAATTTTTGGTAGAATTCAGCTGTGAAGCCGTCTGGGCCTGGGCTTTTGTTTCCTGGAAGATTTCTGATTACAGTTTCAATTTCCATGCTTGTGATGGGTCTGTTAAGAAATTCTATTTCTTCCTGGTTCAGTTTTGGAAAGTTGTACTTTTCTAAAAATTTGTCCATTTCTTCCAAGTTGTCCATTTTATTGGCATATAATTACTGATAGTAGTCTCATGATTCTTTGTATTTCTGTGGTGTCTGTCGTGATTTCTCCATTTTCATTTCTAATTTTATTGATTTGATTTTTTTCTCTTTGTTTCTTGATGAG
>SJYC01121844.1:0-16588 GCA_006408675.1 Madoqua kirkii
AAAAAAAAAAAGAGTGTGCCCTGCCCCCTTTCTTCCTCTTTCAGTCTCCCTTTGTTGCATTCTTTTGGTTACAAGCAAGCCATCTCAGACTCAAGGAGAGGGGCACAGACATCACCTCCAAGTGTTGTTGGTAGTAATGTTTTCCACAAGCAGCAGATAAATCAATAAAATTTCCTTTTAACCATCTTCAATTTGAATGTAAGCATTTTGATACCTCTATTTGGAAAATATATAAATAAGTTTATAGTAAAAACACCAATAGTTACTGTTTCTAAACTGAAGTATGAAGGAGAATTTAAGACTAGTGAAAAATGTTCCCTTTCTTTTCATGTTATTCTCTGGGAACTTTTTTAAGAGTGACTTTGCTTCATTCCTGCTCTTAAGCAAGTCTCTAAACTTTGATCCAGTATTTTCTATTAACCCAAAATCTGTGGGGCCATCTCAACAGTAAGATGATCTCTGAACTGGCTTATGAATGGCCCCAGTTCCTTGAACGTTAATAACCTCTCTATTTAGGATCTCCATTAATAGTCTTTCCACCAGAGACATGCCTTTCCACTTACAGACTTGAAAAGCTCCAATAATGGTTTCAGGAGCTAAAAGTCAGGTGAGAAGAAATATATCACCAAGCAATTGCTGCCTTGAAATCGCCCAGTAGGATACAAGGTTTCTAAGAAACTATCTGAAGTTAATTGCACATTTTTATTCCCCTTACAAAGAGAGGTGGTAATACCTACAGTAAGTTAATACTTCCACTTGAGAGCTAAATAAAAGAAACATCTTTTTGAACTTTGCAAGAGCTGTCAATTAATTTTGTCTGTGAAGATGTAAATTCAGTGTATAGCTACTAGTTAGGTTTTAAAAGTAAAAAGCTAGTCATTCTTAAACCACAGTAGGGTGCCCGTGAAACACCAGATAAAGTGGAATTCCTTCATTACGTGAGTTAAAAATTCATGTTTATCTCCTAAATCTTATCAACACTTCAAAGTCCAATGTAGAACTTTACAATACCTTCTGCATTACTCCAGTTGGTTAGGAATTAGCCTCTTTTACCCTCATCCTGTAATACATACATAGCATTGTCACACAATGAGATTGTGGGCATATATTGCATGCCCACTTCAACACTTATACTATCTGTGTAGCTTTCCCAATTTTGTAAGTTTGGGAGAGAAAAAATAATATATATTTTTAAATGCATTGAAAGGAATAGGTGTTGCATTTGGTATAGTCTTTAAAAAAAGACAACAGCCTCAAAATAGATTAATTTACCCTCCACACCAGTAAACTAAGACTTAATTGCAGTTTAACCCTTCACAGAAATATGACACTTAAAATTATCAATCTGAAATTTCCTGATCACTGCTAGTGGGATAAAGCTTCCCTGGTGACAGAGATGATAAAGAATTTGCCTGCAGTGTGGGAGACATGAGTTCCATCGCTGGGTTGGGAAGATCCTCTGAGGAAGGGAATGGCATCCCTGCTCCAGTATTCTTGCCTGGAGAATTCCATGAATAGAGGAGCCTGGCAGGCCACAGTTTATGGGGTCACAAGGAGTAGGACACCACTGAGGGACACACACACACACACACACACACACACACACACATACACACACACTGGTATTAGTGCAAATGAGATAACCTGCTTCATAAAGATCCCTGCCTTTCCTTTCCCCCAAGTGAAGTTGACCTGGCCTGAGAGAGTCATTTCTTTTCTTAAGCTAATACCTCCTTAGTCCACACTTTTCTGCCAATGAAGCCCTCGATTTTGAACAATCCTTTGAAGTGCCTTTCTGTTTACTATATGGGATGCTGGTCAATTCATGAATAGTTTAATAAAGACAATTAGACTTTCAGATTTACTCAGTTGAATTTTAAGAACAGCAAATTAACTGTAGTTGTTAAAAAAATGTCTAAAGATTATAAAAATGTAGGTAACATTATTTGTTTCTCATGACATACTCTGCATATAAGTTAAATAAGCAGAGTGACAATATACAGACTTGACGTACTCGTTTTCCTATTTGGAACCAGTCTGTTGTGCCATGTCCAGCTCTTACTGTTGCTTCCTGATCTGCATATATGTTTCTCAAGAAGCAGGTCAGGTGGTCTTGTAGTTCCATCTCCTGAAGAATTTTCCACAGTTTATTGTGATCCACACAGTAAAAGGCTTTGGCATAGTCAATAAAGCAGAAATAGATGTTTTTCTGGAACTCTCTTGCTTTTTCAATGATCCAATAGATATTGGCAAATTGACCTCTGGTTCCTCTGCCTTTTCTAAAATAAACTTGAACAGCTGGAAGTTCACAGTTCATGTATTGCTGAAGCCTGGCTTGGAAAATTTTGAGCATTACTTTGCTAGAATGTGAGATGAGTGCAATTGTGTGGTAGACTGAGCATTCTTTGGCATTGCCTTTCTTTGGGAATGGAATGAAAACTGATCTTTTCCAGTCCTGTGGCCACTGCTGAGTTTTCCAAATTTGCTGGCATATTGAGTGCAGCACTTTCACAGCATCATCCCTCCATCATCCAGGATTTGAAATAGCTCCACTGGAATTCCATCACCTCCACTAGCTTTGTTTGTAGTGATGCTTTCTAAGGCCCACTTGACTTCACATTCCAGGATGTCTGGCTCTAGATGAGTGATCATACCATCATGATTATCTGGGTCATGAAGAACTTTTTTGTACAATTCTTCTATGAATTCTTGCTACCTCTTATTAATATCTTCTGCTTCTGTTAGGTCCAGACCATTTCTGTCCTTTATTGAGCCCATCTTTGCATGAAATTCACAGTTCATGTATTGCTGAAGCCTGGCTTGGAAAATTTTGAGCATTACTTTGCTAGAATGTGAGATGAGTGCAATTGTGTGGTAGACTGAGCATTCTTTGGCATTGCCTTTCTTTGGGAATGGAATGAAAACTGATCTTTTCCAGTCCTGTGGCCACTGCTGAGTTTTCCAAATTTGCTGGCATATTGAGTGCAGCACTTTCACAGCATCATCCCTCCATCATCCAGGATTTGAAATAGCTCCACTGGAATTCCATCACCTCCACTAGCTTTGTTTGTAGTGATGCTTTCTAAGGCCCACTTGACTTCACATTCCAGGATGTCTGGCTCTAGATGAGTGATCATACCATCATGATTATCTGGGTCATGAAGAACTTTTTTGTACAATTCTTCTATGAATTCTTGCTACCTCTTATTAATATCTTCTGCTTCTGTTAGGTCCAGACCATTTCTGCCCTTTATTGAGCCCATCTTTGAATGAAATGTTCCCTTGAAATCTTTCATTTTCTTGAAGAGCTCTCTAATCTTTCCCATTCTGTTGTTTTCCTATATTTCTTTGCAATGATTGCTGAAGAAGGCATTTTTAAAATCTCTTCTTGCTATTCTTTGAAACTCTGCATTCAGATGCTTATATCTTTCCTTTTCTCCTTTGCTTTTTGCTTCTTTTCACAGCTATTTGTAAGGCCTCCCCAGACAGCCATTTTCCTTTTTTGCATTTCTTTTCCATGGGGATGGTCTTGATATCCATCTCCCGTACAATATCACGAACCTCATTCTATCGTTCATCAGGCACTCTATCAGATCTAGTCCCTTAAATCTCTTTCTCACTTCCACTGTATAATCATAAGGGATTTGATTTAGGTCATACCTGAATGTTCCAGTGGTTTTCCCTACTTTCTTCAATTTAAGTTTAAATTTGGTAATAAGGAGTTCATGATCAGAGCCACAGTCAGATTCCAGTCTTGTTTTTGTTGACTGTATAGAGCTTCTCCATCTTTGGCTGCAAAGAATATAATCAATCTGATTTTCGTGTTGACCATCTGGTGATGTCCATGTGTAGAGTCTTCTCTTGTGTTGTTGGTCTAGGGTGTTTGCTATGACCAGTGTGTTCTCTTGGCAAAACTCTATTAGTCTTTGCCCTGCTTCATTCCACATTCCAAGGCCAAATTTGCCTGTTACTCCAGGTGTTTCTTGACTTCCTAATTTTGCATTCCAGTCCCCTATAATGAAAAGGACATCTTTTTTGGGTGTTAGTTCTAATAGATCTTGTAGGTCTTCACAGACTCATTCAACTTTAGCTTAAGTGTTACTGGTTGGGACATAAACTTGGATTAATGTGATATTGAATGGTTTGCCGTGGAAACGAACAGAGATCATTCTATCATTTTTGAGATTGCATCCAAGTACTGCATTTCGGACTCTTTTGCTGACCATGATAGCTACTCCATTTCTTCTAAGGGATTCCTGCCTACAGTAATAGATATAATGATCATCTGAGTTAAATTCACCGATTCCAGTCCATTTTAGTTTGCTGATACCTAGAATGCCCTAGTTCACTTTTGCCATCCCCTATTTGACCACTTCCAACTTACCTTGATTCATTGACCTAACATTCTAGGTTCCTATGAAATATTATTCTTTATAGCATCAGGCCTTGCTTCTGTCACCAGTCACATGCACAACTGGGTGTTGTTTTTGCTTTGGCTCCATCCCTTCATCCTTTCTGGAGTTACTTCACTGATCTCCAATAGCATATTGGGCATCTACTAACCTGGGGAGTTGCTCTCTGTCTGTAAAATAGCTTAAATATATTGTTGTGTATATCCTCTGATGGTGAAACAGGACATTGCCCCAAGGCTGCACTATTTATTTTCTTGACTGCTTCTCCCTTGTCTTGCATCCCTTTCCTTCCCTATATAGCAACTGCTTAAATATACCTGTTGAAACTCAGGGAAGATCATGAATGCTGAATCAAGGCTGTTTCCTATAATCAGAGAAATGGGGAACACAGGAAGGCTTTATGCCCAAAAGCCCCAAAGGGCCCTGCTCAGGATCAGTTCAATTCAGTTCAGTCGCTCAGTCTTGTCTGACTCTTTTCGACCTCATGAACCACAGCATACCTAGCCTCCCTGTCTACCACTAACTCCCGGAGTCCACCCAAATCCATATCCATTGAGTCTGTGATGCTATTCAACCATCTCTTCCTCTGTTGTCCCTTTCTCCCTGCCCTCAATCTTTCCCATCATCAGGGTCTTTTCAAATGAGTCAGCTCTTTCCATCAGGTGGCCAAAGTATTGGAGTTTCAGCTTCAACATCAGTTCCTCTAATGAACACCCAGGACTGATCTCCTTTAGAATGGACTGGTTGGATCCTCTTGCAGTCCAAGTGACTCTCAAGAGTCTTCTCCAACACCACAGTTCAAAAGCATCAATTCTTCAGTGCTCAGCTTTTTTTTATAGTCCAACTCTCACATCCATACATGACCACTGGAAAAACCATAGCCTTGACTAGAAGGACCTTTGTTGACAAAGTGACTTCTCTGCTTTTTAATATGCTGTCTAGGTTGGTCATAATTTTCCTTCCAAGGAGTAAGCATCGTTTAATTTCATGGCTGCAGTCACCATCTGCGATGATTTTGGAGCTCAAAGAAATAAAGTCAGCCACTGTTTCCATTGTTTTCCCATCTATTTGCCATGAAATGATGGGACCTGATGCCATGATCTTAGTTTTTTTAATGTTGAACTTTAAGCCAACTTTTTCACTTTCCTCTTTCACATTCATAAGAGGCCCTTTAGCTCTTCTTCACTTTCTGCTCAGCATCACCACCATTCAACTCTTTGAGTCTATGAATTTGGCTCTTCTAGATACTTATTTAAGTGGAATCTTGCAGTATTGTCTTTCTGTGACTGGCTTATTTCATTTAGTTTAATGTCCTCAAGACTCATCCTTATTTTCTCTTATTATAGAATTCCCGTGTTTTTAAAGACTCACTAGTATTCCATTGTCTGCACATACTGTTTTCTCCTTATCTGCTCATCTGTCAGTGAACATGTAGGTTGTTTCTACGTCTTGGCTATTGTGAATAAGTGCTAATATTTTTTCAAGATCCTAATGTTAATTCTTTTGGATAAATACCCAGAAATGGGATTATTGGATCACATGGTAGTTCTAGTTTTAATTCTTTGAGGTAACATCATCATGTTTTGCAAAGTGGCTCTACCATTTTGCATTCCCACTCTCAGTGTGCATGAGTTCTAATTTCTCCACAGCCTCATCAGTGCTTGTCTTTTGTTATTATTATTATTATTATTTTGATAATAGCTATCTTGACAGGTGTGAGATAATAGCTCTTTGTGGTTTTAATTAACATTTCCCTCATGATAAGTGGCATTGGTGGTATTGTGGTGAGCAGAGCTGTTTTCCAATCAGATTTTATCAGTATAAGATAACCAGGCTTACCACACTGACTTGATATCAATACAGCCAAAAGCAAAAAGCAAAACAAAACAAAACGAAACAAAACAAAAACCTTAAATTGTAGTTAGCCTTTGTAACCTTATTAATATTTTCCATTTAGTTCTGTTATGTTGGAATCTTTATTTGTAAGTTGCAAGTACTGGTTATTTTCTTTTTTTTTTTTCTGTTGAAGGAGTCTATCTGAATGGAGGTGGGGGAAGCTTCAAGCTACATAGATACAACTCTAAAAAGAAAAACAGGTAGTTGCTCAGGAAAGATCTCTAGAGATATTTGGAACTTTTCAGACACATGAAATAATTCTTATAAAGCCAGACCTTCAAGTAGGCTGTGAGCTAGAAATAAAAGCTCATTTAAGAAAAAATTAATAGAACAAGTTTCAGGAAGATCAATGGACATTATAATGTTGTCAGTGGTATCTCAGGCACAATTATAGTTAAGACAAAAACCAGGTAACAAAAAAGTGATTAAAGAGGGTGCTAACGGGCATCCCTGATAGCTCAATTGGTAAAGTATCTGCTTGCAATGCAAGAGACCCTGGTTCGATTCCTAGGTCAGGAAGATTTGCTAGAAAAGGGATGGGCTTCCCACTCCAGTATTTTTGGGCTTCCCTTGTGGCTCAGCTGGTAAAGAATCCGCCTGCAGTGCAGGAGACCTGGATTCAATCCCTGGGTTGAGAAGATCCCCCAGAGAAGGGAAAGGCTACCCACTCCAGTTTTCTGGCCTGGAGAATTCTATGGACTGTATAGTCCTGTTGTCGCAAAGAGCTGGACATGACTGAGTGATTTTCACTTTCAATGAATAGAAGGCCTCCTGATAACTCAGTGGTAAAGAATCTGCCTGCAATGCAGGAGACAGTTCTATCCCTGGGTCAGGAAAACCTCTGAGAGAAGGGAATGGCAACCCACTCCAGTATTGCCTGAGAAATCCCATAGCAGGCTATAGTCCATGGGGCCGTGAAAGAGTTGGACACAACTTAGCAACTAAACAATGATAATGAATGGAGATTCTGTTCAGTTGGTAGGGGGAGGTATGCATCAAGTGATTCTAGTATGCTTTCAGGCAGCATTGTAAACTGCTGCTTGTAATCTCAATTTTTAATTTGAGAATAGAGGTTCTCAAATTTTAATGTGCATCAGAATCACCTGGAGGGCTTGTTAAACTAAAAATTGCCCTACCCCAGAATTTCTGACTGAACAGAATGGGGTAAGAGCTATGCTTGCATTTCAACAGGTAAACAGATAATGTTAATGCTGCTGGTCTGGGAACTACATGTTGAGAACCTAACTAAGGTAGTTATTTATACACTCATCTCTTACTAGACTACAAACCCTGCAAAAGACAGAGATCTTGTCTTGGCTAGTTGGTAGCAAAAAGTTCAGCACATATTGAATGCTTAAAAGATGTGATATTGTAGACTAGTACATTAAATTTCAGACAAAAGTCACCATTATGTGAGTTTGAGGATTGGCAAATCACTAGTTCCAAAGCTCAGTTATTTCCATGATAGTCCCAACCTAAAGTTATAGATCTGCAAGGCTGGCCGTGGGGCTGCCATCACTCCAAACAAGTTTTCCAGGATGAATCTCATGGCTCAAGGACTCAGGGTGAAAACCTAAAAGCTTGCTATTTTCATCAACTGCACTGTACTCTCCTTTTTTAAGATATCAAAGATACCTTTCTTGGCACTAGCTTTTGTTTGTCTGCTAAACACTTTTTTCAGGCAAATTATTTATCTCTTAGATTTTTATTAATTGTTGAAAAGTGTTGTTTTGTAACATTTTTTGATCTCTGGAAGGAAAAAATGATCCTGATCAAAAAACTAAATAAAATTATACTGTGTAATGGGTAGGAGATCCAACCATTCATCCTAAAGGAGATCAATCCTGGGTGTTCGTTGGAAGGACTGATGTTGAAGCTGAAACTCCAATACTTGGCCACCTGATGCAAAGATCTGACTCATTTGAAAAGACCCTGATGCTGGGAAAGATTGAGGGCAGGAGGAGAAGGGGACAACAGAGGATGAGATAGTTGGATGGCATCACCGACTCAATGGACATGGGTTTGGGTGTACTCCGGGAGTTAGTGATGGACAGAGAGGCCTGGTGTGCTGCGGTTCATGGGGTCACAGAGTCAGACACGATTGAGCCACTGAACTGAACTGAATGGGTAGTATCATAAACATTTCTGCCTTCCTCTTTACCAGATTCAGTAAACACAGTTTTAGGAGATAACTGGAATCTTTCTTCCTTTATCAAAGCTTCACTGGCCATGCAGCATCTGTGTCCTACATTCAGGAACACGTGGATGAACAGATCCAGCCCGGGCCCTCCTGAGGCTCACAGGCCACTGAGCCTAAGGCAACATGGAGAGGACCGGAGGTGGTTATCAACCCCTGTGTGGTCCCAGGCAGCATGAAGGGCGACCTGTAGTCCAGGCCAGGAGAGAGCTGAGTTGGGAAGGAGGGTAAGCCAACCCTAAGTTAAGAGACATTTTTATCCTTCACTTAGTGAATCCTTCTGAGGCTGCTTTTAAAAAATTTTTAAAAAGGGAAGAGTCTCTTAGGACTCAAGTGATGAGCAAATTCCATTTCAGAAATATAGGGAACAAGCAGGCTTCCTTCTTAAAATTTAACTATTGCTACAGTGGAGTAAAAAAAACTGAGACTCTGTGGTCCTCAGGATTTTGGTTGGTTGGTCAATGCCTGTATCACCCCCCTCCACCCCATTTAACCACCACACAAAGCAAACCCTCCTTCCCCATTCACAGATACATGTAAGCACACACTCTTCAAATCTTCTTCTGTAATTTTTTCAAGTGAATCCTTTGTTTGCTCTGCTATATGTTACAGCATCAGTCACTCTGACTCCCTGGCAGATATTAAGGATAAGGAAGCAATTATACTCTTGAAAAAGCACATTTATGGACACTTTACATGTCCATTCAAACCTTTTCCCCTTGCAAGTCTTGCCTTTGGCTGCCTCTAGATACAGAGTGCATTTTAAAGCCATTATGTATGTATGTGTATGTGTGTTATGTACAGTTGTAGCTTCAAAAAGCATTTACACATTTAGAGTCTGTTCTTACCTTTGCCTTCCATTAAAACAAATAAGGATCATGACACTTGATCTTGTATGGGACATCACTTTTAAAAAATGGTTTACCAAACCCCCAAATAAAATGCTCTTGGTTTTTCTCGTTTGTAGAGAATACATTCTCCTATAAAACATGTTTTTGTTTTTGGTATTTTTTTCTTTTTTAGAAAAGACCTCATTGATTTTCAGATGGGCTTGTGGTTATGGTGTGCACAATTGATTTTGATTCAAGAATACCTCTGGAGTTCTCTTTTAGATGGATCAGTCTGTGTGTCTTACTACAGTACAATAATGAGATGATTTTAATCTGAATAGGATATTTTTCTTTACTATTGAGCATATTTTATATTTTATTTTTCTCAATTATTTTTAATCTTAAATGAAAGAAAGATGTACATTTATACTACTCTTGATTCCCAAGCTGAATATTTTATTTTGCACACCTTTTTCTCATCAGAAACTAGAGGAAAAGTGCTTTTTTTTCCCTTGCTTCTCTGTGTTTTGAAACTTTCTTAATTTTTCTGTATATCTACAGTATCTTTGTAGAGGCCTGATTTGGGCTTGGCTTTCATTTCAAAAAGCATTCCACTTTAAAATAACTGTTCATTTACCCTATCAACGAAAGCATGGGAAAGTAATACGAGTAATACACATAGCTTAAAATGTTTACTCAAGAAGAATAAGATGTAAGAAGAGATAAAAGAGACAAAGATGAACTTGGAGCAGTACAATTTAGGATAATTGTATCTCTGTCTAAGGGTTGTTGTGAGGATTAAATTAATATACATAAAGCAGTTGTAAGAGTGCCCTGCCCTGTAAGTACTCAATAATGGTTAGTGTTATTATTATCTGAAAAAAATAAAACATGTAACAAAATAGCCTTAACATACTGTGTTTCAGAGTGAACAAATCTGGTCAAGGATTAAAATACAGAATTTTACGTTTATTTTAAATGTTCCGCTCCCTTGTTTTTTAAGCTTTCGTTATTTTAGATAGAATGGGAAACAAAACAGCCTCTCCTCTTTAGGAGATGGTCATCTCTAAGGCACATACAAAGCAAATAACAACAACAACAAAATCCTTTCTTGAAGCCATTCTTTTCTAAGTTTGTTGTTGGCTGGTCACTGGTTCATCGATCAGAGGGTCCTGGGTTTGGGGCTACATAAGCAGCTCTCTCTCCAACAGTATGACTCTCCACTAATTGGAATGAGAAGTTAATCTCTCTTCAACTGAACCCAGCTGAGTCTCTGAGAGCAATGATGTATTTAAAAGATCTGTGGCAGTCCAGGGCATGTGGCACTAACCGGATTTAGCTCATTAGCAAATCCACAAGGCCCTGCTGACACTGCACCCAGAATAAAATACATGAGGCCGGCCTGTGCCTGTGGGCACCTACAGCATGACTACATAATAAAAAGGCATTTATTAATAATCTCATTGGTCACACAATACAAAGGAAGGCAACAAGAAGTCAAGCACTGTCATTTGTCGTGACTAGAGAGGCATAATTAAAATAAGTGTCATGTGATTAACCTTTGAAAAATTAATCTAGAATGAGAAAAGGCACAAAAACAAGGAGGATAGGCTCTTAACATGAAGTTAATACAATAGACAGCTGTTGTATGCTCTTTGATCAAATTCCATATGCTTGTGAAATGTTAGTACCCTTGACAGCAAAGAGCAATTAGCAAAATTTAGCAAGTGAGGTGTCCATTGTTAAGAAATAATAGCAGAGCACAGAGAAGCAGGGTGAATAGTGTAAAGACTGTCAGTTTTGGTGTTATCCATCTGGGTTTGAGTCCAGATTCCTCCCTTTACCACCTATGTGTTCTTGGGCAATTTTTTCAGCCTTTTCGTAACTCAGTTTCCATATCTGTAAAATGGAGATATTTATACATCATATGTGATTCTTTTAATGACTAAATAAGGTCATATATGTACAAGTCTCAGCGCAGAGTGAGGCACACTATAGCTCAAAAAGTCTTAGCATTGATAAAAAGTATTTGTGAGTTAAGTCTGGATGTGGAAGAAGTTTGCCCTGCATGGAAAACAAGAAATGCACACTCCAGCACTGTGATCTATGATGCTTCAGTGCTAGTCAATGGAATTTTTCCCAGGGTCTTGCTGGCAGTGATCTTATCTTGTGATTTAATGTCAAAGGTGGCGCATCAGTAATTCTGAAGGAATGTTACAGGCTATGGCAGAACAAGCGGACTCAAGAATAACATTTGTACATTTGGGCTAGCCCCAGAATGCTCAGCTCGAATCCTGTAGGGCCAGGCAGTAATGAACTAGCCAGGAAGCGGGGAGAGCTACAGAACACGTACTCCCCACTGGAGGCAGCTGTCACTCAGAGAAAGCCACTTTTTGTCTTAAGGAAATGCAAGTCCAGTGCTGCCAGTTTTAACAAAGGATGCTAGAAATACTGATTTTCATGGGAAATATCCCATTTAAAAAAACAGTTTGCTGGCCACACCCAGCCCTTCATCCAGGGCTGGGATCAGGGTGAGTTAAATGGAGTATTCATCTCATTTGCGAAATTTAAGGGAGCATCTCAACATTTAAAAGAACCAAAATAAGTAGAGCATTAATACAGCATTTAAAAAATCAAATTTAAAGCAAAATATCATAATTTAGAAAATATCAAGCTCTTAACATAGGATCTATATTACTGATTTTTCCTTTTGTCTCATATTCTAACATATCTCTACATGACACTGCCTTGCCTCTGTCTGGCCTCTAAATTTCACTGCCACCAAACTGCTAGGCAGTTGCCAGCTTGTCAACTGGACCAGTTCTTGGGACAACCAAAATATTGTCCAAAATAAAATAGAATAAACTATCAGTTAGTTAAGGAGCTACTCAACTCCATCTTGATTCAACAAAATTTCATTAACATCAGCTAAGGAGGAAAGTCAGGATTAGTCTGTTTGTAAATAAGTGTTGTTTTGCTTTTGAATACAGTTATTAAAAAAAAAAAAACTTTAACAAAATAGCTTAGTGGATGACCTGCTTTTAAGAACAGAAGAAATTTATAAATAGGCAGTAGGATAGGCATTCTTGAGTTCAAAGTTTTCTTTGAAATCACATGCAACATTTTGATTCTCACTTTTCATAAGATTCTTAAAAGGCTCAGGACCACTTACTCTGCCCCCACCCTGACAAAGACTTGGAATTATTGAAGTAAAACATGACAATGAGAACATGAGCTTTGAAGCCAGACAGGTCTGGGTTTAAATCCTCTTTCTTGCCTTGATATCTTGGACAAGTAATTTCTTTCTTAGTTTTCTTATCTAAAAAAGAGACCATCTCATCAACTTGTTGTAGAGACCACAGTAGATAACACATTGTGTTATCTCTTTGTTTTTAGTCTGGCAAGAGACTCTGGGTATATAGTAGTTGTTATCATCATTTATCATATTCACTGGAAACCATGCCCTGCCAACATCCTTAAAAATAAGTGACTATACTTAAGTAATTTAAATAGGTTCTTTATTTATGCTATTAATTTTCTTGGTTCACCTTCAAAAACAACACAAGATTTAGCTTCACTTTGGGTAGAATTACCACAAATCCTGAATTTATTGGGGCCTAAATTTTTAAAAAAGCCATCCTTGATATGGCAAATTTTTTCCCTTTAAATTAAAAAGAAATAATTCCATAGCATTAAAACAATAAACTAAATGTAAACTAAGCTAAAAGTAAAAATAAATGGTTATGGCCTTATTGCACATTCTGTAAGGAGAATGACTACTGAGTAGTTAGCAGGTCATAGTTAGTAGTTAGCAGGTAGCCCCTCGGGGTGCTGTGGGCTGTGACTCAGAACTGTGATGGAATTCAACCTTGGCAGTCAGGTTTTCTGGTGTTAAGTTCTGATAATGTTCCTGGTGCCACTGAATAACCTGAATGCTCCCAAGATAAGCAACAGTTCTGTCACTCAGTGGCTATGGGTTCAAATCCCATTCCTGCCACAAATTTGCAGAGTGAATCAGGGCAGGATCAATTAACTGATTCAAGCCTTAGTTTCAGCCACTGTAAATTATTTCCCCATAAGGCTTTCCACTGGAGCCCTGTCATGTGCATTTAAGAAAAATGTGAAACTTGCATAGCTTTGCTAAACTCTGCAGTACATCTTTATTTTATGTTCTCTTTCCTCCCAGCTATTCTCCTAAGAAGTAGCTAGAATTTCTCATTTAATCAGGAAGGCATTTTTTATCATCAATGAAAGTGTAAAACTGCTATCAGTTAGAATTGGATATTTATGTCAGGTTCATCTGATTGGAACTTAACTCTATTTCATTAAAACAGAGAAATGTCACCCTTTGACTAATGAAACACATCCATAAGAGAGCCATATTTTTAAAGGTATATCATTGGAAATAACCATATGCAAAATGCCTTTCAGAGCATGTGCAAACTTTTCAGTAGCGATTCTTTTCTCTCTTGTGTGCATCCCAGACCCAAGTGAAAATTTCTTTTGACTGGAAGAGGCAATGCTTTATTGTGGAAAAAAACAATTTCCATTGCTTCCTCGTCTGAGGAAAATATTTTCTGCATTAGCCGCTCCCCTAAGGTATATTTAAAGACAGTATAAAACTTCTTATTTAAAGCATTCAATGCCACAAATAGCAGCTTTGACTATGCCTTGGAGAAGAGCTGAAGATTTGTAAAAACATTTGAAGCCAGTTATTCTTGAGGCATTTTTTATGCTTCTCTCCTTCACCACATTACTGACTCTTTGCTTAGGAAGAACCCAAGTGAAGGGCTTTTAAACAACACCCCAAACCTGGCTAGGAAGGCTCATCCCTTCTCCCTCTTGAAGCATCTTTAAGAAGATGAAGAAGCCAAGAGTAATGTCTTCAGAAGAAATCACTGAACACATCATATTTCTGGAGCTATCTTCTTAAGCTTCTCAATACAGGGCTGGCTGATTTAGCAATGTAACATTGAAATGTGAGCGCAGGGCAGCCAACTCCATGGGAAGGGTTGGTTTCTCACTTTCTCTTCTCTGTCTTTGTCTCCTCCCTTCTTTCCCTTTTCTCCTCTTTGCCTCCCTTCTTTCATTGCTTCCTTTCCTTCTTTCCCTACCAATCTACCTATTCAAAGAACATTTATCTAGGGTCTGGTATTTCAAGTACAACATTAGGCTCTGGGAATACCAAATGAATCCCCTTGGGGAGTCCCCAGTTTAGTGACAGGAAGTCTTCATTTATTAAGTAACCCCCAAAATGGTATGGTCTGTAAGAGAGCTCAGTGGTGAAGGAGATCACCTCTGCTTACTTGGATGAGGAAAGAGCAGGCAACTGAGAAATGGCTTGGAAAAGAGCAATCATGAGCTCACCAGGCCAGTGTGGTCATTCCAGCAGAGAATGCAATAGGGTGTGGGCATAGTATTTGGCAGTACCCAGGTGGCATAGAGTGCTTGAACTGCTTAAGTGGGCAGTATAGAGGAACCGGGGTGTTGGTGCAGGAAGGGTTAAAGCTAGACAGGTAGCCAGAGAGGACAACAGTGCCAGATGAAGGAAAGCTACCCAAACAGATCTGAGAGATGTCTTTGGAGCCCCTACTGTGGGTTAGACACTGTTCTTGGTGCTTGGGATACTGTCCACACTCTTGAGAAGCTCATATTATTTGATGGGAAGAGATGATAAAAAAGTAAATAACTTCAATCTGTCAAATCCTGATAAGTGCTGTTAAAAAAATAAAACAGGGTAATAGAGTTTAATAGGACAAAACCCTGGGGCCAGTGTCCTTCAAATAGGTGAGGGAGGGAAGGTCTCTCCACAGAGGTGACATTATTTTTCATATTTAGCACTTCTGAGATGAGATCTTCCTAGGTTTGTATATGTATTGGGTACCTGATGCATGACTACGGTGGAACAGACCTACCCCAGGTGGAAGGCCACCAGAGTATTTTACACAGGAGGGTGGCTTGACTGGTGTGTGTCCGAAAGAGTGAGCTCATAGTGAGGAACACTGGCAGCTGCATGGAATGCAGCTTGGAGCTTTGGACTGGAGGCAGTGAGGCCTGTTGGGAATCCAGTGGGTAGTGTTTGGGTGCTGACAGGTGGAATTGTATCTATAGGCTTCTGTCTGCGGAGGTAACAATGACCTAGGCTGACTAGCATCAAAGTTAGGATCATAAGAGGTGGGAAAGCACAGTAACTGTGCCTGCATACTCTAGGGCAGCCACTCCCTTGCATGGCTCTCCTAGAAACCCCTCCTCAAGGAGGTGGAATTCACTTTAACTTTGCCTAAAACTAAAATGCTCAAACTCTTGAACAACAGAGATCAAACCAGTCAATCCTAAAGGAAATCAATCCTGAATATTCACTGGAAGGACTGATGCTGAAGCTGATGCTCCAGTACTTTGGCCACCTGATGTAAAGAATGGACTCGTTGGAAAAAACCCTGATTCTGGAAAAGATTGAGGGCAGGAGGAGAAGGGGGCGACAAAGGATGAGATGGTTGGATGACATCACCGACTTAATGAACATGAGATTGAGCAAACTCTGCAAGGTACTGAAGGATAAGGGAAGCCTGATGTGCTGCAGTCCACGGGGTCATAAGGAGTCAGGCACATTGGAGCAACTGAACAACAACAAAATGCTTGAATTTAGAGTTCAGTATATTGACTATGCCAAAGCCTTTGACTGTGTGGATCACAATAAACTGTGGTAAATTCTGAAAGACATGGGAATACCAGACCACCTAACCTGCCTCTTGAGAAATCTGTATGCAGGTCAGGAAGCAATAGTTAGAACTGGACGTGGAATAACAGTCCATGGAACAAGAGACTGGTTCCAAATAGGAAAAGGAGTACATCAAGGCTGTATATTGTCACCCTGCTTTTTTAACTTATATGCAGAGTACATCATGAGAAACGCTGGACCGGAAGAAACACAAGCTGGAATCAAGATTGCCAGGAGAAATATCAATAACCTCAGATATGCAGATGACACCACCCTTATGGCAGAAAGTGAAGAGGAACTCAAAAGCCTCTTGATGAAAGTGAAAGAGGAGAGTGAAAAAGTTGGCTTAAAGCTCAACATTCAGAAAACAAAGATTGTGGCATCTGGTCACATCACTTCATGGGAGATAGATGGGGAAACAGTGGAAACAGTGTCAGCCTTTATTATTTTGGGCTCCAAAATCACTGCAGATGGTGACTGCAGCCATGAAATTAAAAGACACGTACTCCTTAGAAGAAAAGTTATGACCAACCTA
>SJYC01121845.1:0-19057 GCA_006408675.1 Madoqua kirkii
GGGAAACAGTGGAAACAGTGTCAGCCTTTATTATTTTGGGCTCCAAAATCACTGCAGATGGTGACTGCAGCCATGAAATTAAAAGACACGTACTCCTTAGAAGAAAAGTTATGACCAACCTAGACAGTATCTTCAAAAGCAGAGACATTACTTTGGCGACTAAGGTCTGTCTAGTCAAGGCTATGGTTTTTCCTGTGGTCATGTACAGATGTGAGAATTGGACTATGAAGAAGGCTGAGCGCCAAAGAATTGATGCTTTTGAACTGTGGTGTTGGAGAAGACTCTTGAGAGTGTCTTGGACTGCAAGGAGATCCAACCAATCCATTGTGAAGGAGATCAGCCCTGAGATTTCTTTGGAAGGAATGATGCTAAAGCTGAAACTCCAGTACTTTGGCCACTTCATGTGAAGAGTTGACTCATTGGAAAAGACTCTGATGCTAGGAAGGATTGGGTACAGGAGGAGAAGGAGATGCCAGAGTATGAGATGGCTGGATGGCATCACGGACTTGATGGACGTGAGTCTGAATGAACTCCGAGAGTTGGTGATGGGCAGAGAGGCCTGGCATGCTGCTATTCATGAGATCGCAAAGAGTCAGACACGACTGATTGAATGAACTGAACTGAACTGAACACTTCTCCTACAAAAGGCCACATAGTAAATATTTTAGGTTTTGCAAGTCATATGGCCTCTATCACAGTTTTTTAACTCTGTGGTTGTAGCTCATGGGCAGCCACAGATATTATGTAAGGGAATGGGCATCCCTATGTTTTAATAAGGCTTTATTTACAAAATAGGCAGCTAACTGGTTTGGTCCATTGGTGTTGTTCTAAACTCTAAAGGAAGGAACTCAGTGACTATCTTCCTGTTTATGTATGCATATTGTAAATTATTTTATTTTTTATTTTTATTAAGCAGCAAGTTAAGGTTTTATTTCCAGCTTTGTGGGTTCTAATTTTGTGCTTTGTTGGCTAGTGGAACTATCATACTCCATAATCATATAGGTGACAATATAGTGCAGTGTGAGAGGAGCCACAGGAATCAGGTGGTCTGGGTTTAAAGTTCATCTACCTTGCAGCATGGCTTTACTTATCAGAGCCTTGGTTTCCTTTTTAATAAATTGAGAGCGTCAGACTAAATGACTTTTAAGGACCTGTCTGGCACTAATACTCTAATTCTGGGTGCTTTGTTCATGAGCTGGAATGCTAGTCATGTTTGATAAATAGATGCTCAAAGAGAAGAGGCAGAAGTCAACCAGATGAGAAATGACTCAGGTCTGGATGAGAGGTTTGGCAGCATGGATGGAGATGACAGCACGCAGATGACAGACGCTTGTAATGTGGTGCCAAGCACACTATTAACATTAAGTGAATGAGTGAGGTTGTCACTGTGAATGGCAATTGGATGGATGTGGATACCATGGGAGAGGAAAGAGTATAAGATGATCCTGAAATCTTCAGTCTTAAGGGCAAAGGCTTGAATAAAGGATGGGGAATTGATGGAGGCAGAACCCAAATGGTGACTGGGAAGTGAGTTGTAAAGTGGAAACTAAAAGAGTCCGGCTGAAGATCTTTGAAATGTGGGCATGTTCACTGCATAAAGTTGGCCTCTACCTCCCCACTCAATTCTATCTGCTGTATGACTTCCAGATAACTATTCCCCAGCACAGAGCTTTTATCCTCTTATTAGAGAGCTCAGGAAACTGTGGTTCCCCACCACTTATCTTTTTGAACGAGCATTCTAGTACTATAATCTGGTCACCTGAATTTTCATGTACTATAGTTCCCTTTAACCTTTTCACAAATCCTACATTCCTGCATCCTGACATCTCACTGACCTCTGAATATACATTAACTTTTTCACCTTCATGTCTACCTTGAATCACATGCTTTCCTTACCTGCAGTGTACTTCCTCCCTTTTCTTTATGTGTCTGAAATCTGTCTCTCCTTCAAACCTCACTATTATTTTGAATTTTTTATGCTACCAAGTCCATAGAGGCTTTGTTCTTCCCCAAACTCCCCAATACTAATCTTGTGGCCATTTATTTGGTATCTTCCACCTGCCACCTAGAGGCTTCCCAAGTGGTGCTAGTGGTAAAGAATCTTTCTGCCAGTGCAGGAGATGCAGGTTCGGTCCCTGGGTCCAGAAGATCCCTTGGAGTAGGAAATGGATACCCACTCCAATATTCTTGCCTGGGAAATCTTGCCTGGGAAATCCCATGAACAGAGGAGCCTGTAATACTACAGTCTGTGGGGTTGCAAAGAGTCAGACATGACTGAGCAACTAAGCAGTAACAGAAATAGCTGCCTAATACAGAAACCCTGTTCCTACAGCACGTCTCTCCTATACAGAAACATGTAGACTGTATGAATTTATAGAGCCTTTTGGTGACTTTGACAATTTCAGTCTCAATTCCCATTTGGGATGACTGAAGCTCACAGAGTGGGTGGGTACCAAATGGACTGGAGAGAGAAGTTAAGGACAGGAAAGAACTAGCTTTGAGCACCTATGATGCATCAACCACTATTTTGATATCTTAGAAACATTATTTCATTTTGCAATGACTCTGCGAAGTCAGTTATATAATCGTGATTTTTATAGGTGAGAAAACTGGTTCAGAATAATTAGGTAACTTGTCCAAGATTACCAGACAATTAAGTGTTGGATCTGGAGTCAGGAGGCATGTATAAGACTGAAGACCACATGATGTGGCTAGAGGAAATGCAGCACAGCATAGAGTTTTGAAGTCGGGGGTCCCCATGTTATTCTGGAGATCATATGTTAAGATGTCTAACCACACCTGGCTAGAGCAGGTGTTCAATAAATTGTGGTTTTAAGTCATATTTAGAGGATATAGTATTTTAATTTTCTCTTTGAATTTCTCATATTACTTAGCAAAGCTACAATTTAGTATTTGAAATATAATTAATATAAGAGCTCTTTGATCTACATTTTGTCAAACAATTGGTTTGATTGTTTTCTTTTTCTAAATTGGATGGGTATGCTGTGTTTATATGTCTTCACACAAAAGATCACCTTCAAAAGCCCTAGAATATGTGGTGCCACGTGTAGTCTGCAATAAGTGCTCTAAGAGCTGGAGTTTCATCACTGCCATTGCTAGCACATGGTGGGTGTTTAACGAAAATATATATTCCACGATGCTAGTGAGTGAATGAGTATGTGCATGAAGTGCCATCGAACATCCTAGCATCACTTTGAGCACATTTACTCCTATTCTGACAATTTTACTGAATGGATCTAGATTCTATTCCAGCTGTTCTTGCTAATCACCAAAACTTCTTGTTTGCTATTTGTTAAGTCACAGATTCTTAGGGTACCTCCCAGGAGAATCTGATTGATTGGCTCTGGGAGTTTAAGAAGCACCCTGGGAAGTTTTGCTCACCAGCCAGGTTGGAGATACCACATATCTAGATGGTGATGATCACCTTCTATAATTTTACTGAATGGATCTAGATTCTATTCCAGCTGTTCTTGCTAATCACCAAAACTTCTTGTTTGCTATTTGTTAAGTCACAGATTCTTAGGGTACCTCCCAGGAGAATCTGATTGATTGGCTCTGGGAGTTTAAGAAGCACCCTGGGAAGTTTTGCTCACCAGCCAGGTTGGAGATACCACATATCTAGATGGTGATGATCACCATCTACTCCTGCGCCTGCCACATACACTCTCCCTTTAGCTGATGAGGCACTCAGTGGCAAAGAGTCAGGTTTCCTAAGACTGACCAACCACCAATGGCACTATTGTCCTTCCTTTCACTTCATGATGGTCACAAGCTTCCTGAAGACACTGCCCACTGGAAAGGAGGCAGCCACTACTATTCAGGTCTACTTGATGTTATAAGAGCAAAAGAGAGCAGAGGCAAAGGGAAAGATGAGGGACCCTTCAGGAGGGACCCCTTAGAGGCCACTCAACCAAAGAAGGCTCTTGATACTTTGGAGTGTTCATTAGGAAAGCACCCTGATAATGGGGTGCTTTTTCTGATGTCAGGCTGGAAATGCTCTTCTTGACAGAGCTTCCAATATGCCATGAAAGGGAAAGTGAAAGTGAAGTCACTCAGTCCTGTCCAACTCTTTAAGACTCCATGGACTGTAGCCTACCAGGCTCCTCCCTCCATGGGTTTCTCCAGGCAAGAGTACTGGAGTGGGGTGCCATTTCCTTCTCCAGGGAATCTTCCTGACCCAGGGATCAAACCCAGGTCTCCTACATTCCAGGCAGATGCTTTAACCTCCGAGCCACCAGGGAAGCCAAAAAATATGGAATGCTTCATGAATTTGCGTGTCATCCTTGTGCAGGGGCTGTGCTAATCTTCTCTGTATCATTCCAGTTGTAATATATGTGCTGCCAAAGTGAGCACAATATGCCATGAGGTCGCCTTAAACCCCTGTTATCAAGCTTTCCATCCTCTACTCCTTGGCCTTAACCTTTCAGATATTGAAAGTTCTCTTGGATCTTCTAAATATCCCTCACATGGTGTGAAGTCAGGCTTAAGGGCAACTTTCAGAAATGTCATGGTGACAAAAGCCACTTTTTGTGAGACAGTCAGTATGTCAGAGGGGAAGCAGCAGGGTAGTGATATGAGGACTCCACAGCCATGTTTAGGGGCCAGGAAGCCCTTTGACTGTACCATGATCTCATTCTGCCCTTTTCTTCCTGAGTCAAAGCCTGGCTTTCCTAGACAGGCAGAGACAGACTCTCAATAAAGTACCAACCCAAATTCAACTTCTGTTCCAGACTGTACGAAATATAAACCTAGATGGGTCACCAAGAAAGTATGATCCAAAGTATGCTTTGAAAAAATTAACATGCTAAAAAAAATAGCAAAAAGTTAATTGCAAAAACCCTTTTGATAGCAGTTTAGTTCTTGAGAATGCAAAGAAAATTTGAAAGAGTCCTAGCAATATCAATAAGAATTAAGATGGATATGATCATTACTTGACCCCAAAATATTTTAATTAAAAATTTAATACCATTTAATTTTAAGATTAATAAAAATAAATAACACATAGTGGTCTATATAGTTTAGAAACATCCACAGCAGTAGCAATTTGTTTTTGTTTGTTTTAATTTTTTAAAGTTTTTTGTTTTTGCCTTATGACATATTAGAATAATGGACAGATTTTTTTATTGTGACAAAATGTACATAACCTACAATGTACTATCCTAGTCATTTTTAAGTGTACAGTTCAGTGGTAGTGGACAGATTTTTTTTCTTTTATTTTTTGTGCATTATCTTGCTATATGAGTCTTGCTAATTTTTATTTAGTTTAAATAGGCATTTAAAGATACTTAGATGTTTTGATGTTGTGTAGATACTCATCTTTGACTAATTTCCAAAACATGTGCCAGTTAACATGTTGTATGTTTCATATGTCTTGTCTCATTTCTTCCTTGCAGCAGTCCTCTGAGGAAGGCACTCTTCATAGGTCCCACTTTATAGAAAGCAAAATTAGGATCAGAGAGGTTGCATAGTTTGTTCAAAGTCACATGGGTCTGAATACAGATTGCTCAGTTTGCTGAAGACAAAATTAATGCACATCATAAATTCATGTTTATGTCTCTTAGGTTCTACCACTATTGAAAAAAAAAATCGAGACTATTTTATAATTTGTTTTCAGCCTCCCTGGTTACTCTAAATAACTGTCTCAAACCAGTATACCCAGTGATAAGAGAGAACTATCCCTACTTAACCAGAAATAGAACCATAAATTTTTTGCTGCTGCTGCTTCAGTCGTGTCTGATTCTGTGCGACCCCATAGACAGCAGCCCACCCGGCTCCCCCGTCCCTGGGATTCTCAAGGCAAGAACACTGGAGTGAGTTGCCATTTCCTTCTCCAATGCATGAGAGTGAAAAGTGAAAGTGAAGCCACTCAGTCGTGTCCGACTCTTAGCAACCTCCTGGACTGTAGCCCACCAGGCTCCTCCATCCGTAGGATTTTCCAGGCAAGAGTACTGGAGTGGGGTGCCATTGTCTATTTGTATACAAAAGAAAGGATCAGCATTCATTCATTATTATGTCATACTATGGATAGAACTCAGACACTATAGTCAGACTGTCTGAGTGCAAATCCTGAACTCACAACTTGTTAACTACTACTTCATCTCTCAAAGCCTCAGTTTTTTAATCTGTACAGTGAGACTTAGAGTAATACTTATCTCTTCAGGTTGTGATGATTAATAGAGTACCTGATATATTGTTAAATTCTAAATAGAGTCATTCTGATTAGTCACTTGTTCCACAAACATTTATTGAATTCATCTTGTATACCAGGCACAGGACTGACTTTCACAGACAAGATTAAAGCTTTGCTGTAGCCGTTCATACTCTCCAAGGGGTAGACACAGACAAGCAACATATTCTATTATGGAGAAAATTATAGTGATCTCTACTAAGTGGAAGAACAGAGGATAAGAGAGGGAATGGATGGGAGCAGGGGAAAGAGGAGGCTTCAGGGAGGAGGTGATTTATCCTCAGCTAACCTCTACTGCATTTCTATACTATGCAAAGCAAACTGTGCTAATATTTTGTCTAAGAAAACTATTTTAAAAGAATATTTAAAATGTATAAATTCAAAAATACCTTCATCCCCCTCAACTAAATTGTAAACAAATAGCAATAACCACTAAGAAAAGAGAATACTTGGAGCTTTTTCATGATTAAGCAGAACCCTGCTTGCCATTGGTAGTGCTCTGGGCTGTAGACAACTCAGGATTATCTCTGGGTCCTGGAGAGCAGTTCTGTATGAACTGAATCTGACATTCTGAGCTAGTTTCGTAAGTCAATATCATCATTGAAAGGAAGCCATTGATCAATGAAGTGAAGCTACTAAAAATGGATTCCAGCCTGGGAAAAATTCACTGGGGAAGCTGTAAATGTGCCTGGCCTGTAATGGCCAGGCTGGGTTCTTTGTGATTCAACTGGCTAAGAGCTGAAGCTGCTGGCCAGACAAACCCCTAGCAATAACACATCTCACCAGGCTCCAGATCCCCATTACCCACTTGAGACAGAATGAAGGGCAGAAGGAAGGAGCAGGCCTCACTGGAGTAGACTGGGCAGAGATGGGGGAGCAGACTGGGACTCAGTGACCATCCTCACGCCCTGGCTAATTCCAGCTTCCAGAAGCGTGACTCTATAATTAGGAGCTGGTAGTGGCCTTACCGCGTCTCTGTCCTCTTTTCTGGCTTAGTGGCTCATCACACATTGATGGAGATGAACAATGGGGGGAGGGGCTCAGAGGCCAGTAGGTTAGACAAAGAATGAAATTGTGCCTTGGCTAGATCCATGCCAATTATGTCTGAATAAACAAATCCATGGTACAAGCCAAAAGCCTTTCTTCCCCCACTCCCCCAACCCACTTTTTAATTTTTATCTTGTTCTGAAAAGTTGGACATATTCCCTGTACTGTCCTGGTACCCAGATGGCCTGTTTGCGTAAGCAGTGGGGAAGAAGGTCAATAATACATCAGCATGCACAGCCTCCACTAAGGTCAGTCCTGCATAAAATACACCGTGACAACCTGAGGGCAAGTTTTAAATGGTGCTCCACAACAAGGTTGCAGGGACGATAGTGAGGGCGGTGCACACACTGCCTTCTCACACAGGCTGCGAAACTAACTTCTGCCTCCCTCCCTCCCCCTGCAAAGATATATTTTCCTGTTTGTTTAGTGGTCTTTTAGGCAAAGTTTTCTTTACACACAGGAGTGCTCATGTTCCAAATGAAGAAGGTTTTAAGAGGGTCTGTCTCAACCTATAAATACTTGTCATGGTAGGTTTTTTTTTTTTAATAATCAGATCTAATGCCTCAAAGAAACACAGTGGCTACTGCAGTGTCTCAAGTTCTAACTGATTGAATCAGCTCCATGTTTTCCTTTTTTTAAAAAACTCTAGATATGTTTGAATAAGATTTGAGTTCTGAGCTAGACAGTGCCTGTGAGTTTTTAGCTAAGATTTATATTCCCGAGTGGCATTTCTCAAATATATTTGGTTATGACTAACTAATAAAGATAAAAGCAGGTATGTATGCGTAGTCTCTCAGGATTCTATAAGGGTTCTGCTTCTCTCTTCCTTCTCTCAAGATTGGGGAATCCAGCAGCACTTTTTGAATGTAAAAACTAGAAGACAAGTCCATTTCAGTTAGGTTATTTATTCAAATTGGAGGTGAATACTGACACACATATTCTTGAAGATTGATCCAGGTTGAAGCATGTTGCACAAGGGTTTACTGTTCAACTTGCAAGTAATTTGTAAAGCCAGAGTCAGTCTTGACTATGAAACATTGTATCACTGTGATTGGAATCAATAGTTCTTGCACTGTCATTTGTCACATATTTACAAGCTTGAAAAATAGTTCATTTTGTCCTCATCACATAACTCAAAAGATTGAATCAGAGCCCTGGAGGGATCTGCCAACAGGACACATTCATTACTGATCAGCCGTCGTGGTGAGGCTATAATCACAACCATACCAAAAATAGAATATAAATAAAGTTAAAGCACTGCTCATTTGGTACACTCTTAAATATTTTTAGCTTCAAATATTTAAAAGTCTGCTGAGAGACTTCTAACACCTTGGTGACCTACCTCAGTGACCACAAACAGAAAATTCATTGAGGCTGATTTTCCCATCACACTTCAAAACATTCAAAGGTATCATACTTTCCTTTTTCTTTAATACAGAAAAATCAAAATCTAGAGTTAATGGTCCCAAACCTTCATAAAGTATGCTTCTTCCAGTTGCCTTGCATATAGTTCATAATGATCTGCTATTCCCAAGAAAGATTTTTAGAAGATTTTAAAGATAATGCTTTCAATTTTAAGACAAAAGATTTATGAATCATAGAACTTATATCTATGAAATCAGTAATCCCAACCTTCTAATATTTCAGATGAAGGGCTTCATAAAATGAAAAGACTGACCATAAAGTTGTACTACACCTGCTGTCAGATATAATCAGTAATAGAATTGCAAAGTGAATATTGAAGAGGATGTGAGACATGTACATTTGGGGTTATAATAATGTATTTACATTCCCTTCACTCCACTGTTGTATTGATAAAGTATTAATAATTGAGGTTTGTGAGGCTAATTTAAATTCTTTAAACAAGTCCCTTGGACTGCAAGGAGATACAACCAGTCAATATTCAGGAAATCAGTCCTGAATATTCATTCATTGGAAGAACTGATGCTGAAGTTGAGGCTCCAATACTGTGGTCACCTGATGTGAAGAACCGACTCATTGGAAAAGACCCTGATGCTGGGAAGGATTGAAGGCAGGAGAAGGGGACGACAGAGGATGAGATGTTTGGATTGCATCGCCAATGCGATGGACATGAGTTTGAGTAAACTCCAGGAGTTGGCAATGGACAGGGAGGCCTAGTGTGCTGCAGTCCATGGGGTTGCAGATTCGGACACACTGATCGACTGAACTGGACAGAACTGAAACAAATCCCGAGATAGTAACAGAAGAACACATTATCAAATTTAGTTTGATAAACATGTCCTAGGGTTGCAGCTAGTTTCTACAGGCATTTTCCTCACTAAATTCAACCTAAGGGAGATCAGTCCATTTCCAAATCTGAGCTTGTGCTAATCTAAAAACTCCAGATTGCCATCCAAATCTTCAGTTGAGTGGTTCCATATAGATATAGCCTAACATTCCTTTTGCAAAATAAGACTGAAAATTGATGTCATATATCAGTCATTTGCTCACTAAATCTTTAATTTGAAACCTTAATATTTAGGTTCTACGACTTCACTATTTATTTTGTGAAGCAACCCCATTTCCTCCAGAAACATCTCTACTGAGAATGGCTGAAATGCAACTAGAAATCATCCTGAGGTTAAGGATCTAAATATCTTCATCTTTTGGGAAAGAGATGAAAAAGCACAACTTCTCATGAAGAGGGAGCTCTGAATTTGAACATATCTGCATTAGACGGAGTTCATTATATCTGCTCATCCTCATATCTCCTTTTTAGAAAGAGAGTGGGTAGTGAACCAGGAGACTTTTACCTGCTCCTCCTGCAGCTGATTGGACTAAGAGTAGACCTCTTATCTAGAGGTGCCCCATTCAGGAACTAGTCTATTGTGTCCTGGCTTAAAAAGATGAGCTGGGTAAATCAGACTCTTATACTAAAATCTAAACTGAGAGACTGAAGAAGTTGTCAGTAAGGTGTGTGCTAGAGGTAAAGGTTTCATAATGTGACTGGGACCATCACTACTGTCATGTGTGCAAAAGGAGATAGCTTAACCCTGAGAAAGAGAGAGAATACAGGAACCAGGCAGGAGATATTCTGAGAGAAAGAGAGAGGAAAAAGCTGACCCTGGCTGGGAGCAGCCCTATCACTGGCCCTTTTGGAGACACAGTTGTTCAGTTTTGCTCAGATTTTCATGAAACCTCTCTGACAATCTATCTCTTCTCTTGTTTGGAGCTAGTTTAAATGAACTTCTGTCCCTTGAAACCTCAAAAACCAGAATTAGATGCAGTTAATGTTCGGATATAGTCAGAGATAACCTTTCAAGATTGGAGACATTGTGCCATTCAGTGGTACTGGCTTACTTCTCTGGATCAGTGCACATTAAATTTTAGTTTTGCTCTCTGACTTTGTACCTCTTTTACTCTAATAGGAGACACAAAATATTCAAACACAAGCAATTAGAAAAATACCTGGTAAAATGGTTACGTGCTGAGACAGGCTGTGAATTGTGCTAATAACTGAAAAAACTAATTGAAGTCTCAAATATCCTATCAACAGAGGCACCTGACTTACATTTGTGGACAAGAATATGAGGAGATGACACTGCCCAAAGAGTGGGTTCTAGACAGAGGAGAAACTTTTCTTAGGGCAAAAAGCATAGAGTAGAGCACTCAAATTAGGTAGTAAAGTCCATGAAATCTATGTTTGAGTTTTGACTCTGCTACAGGTCAAGATCACAAGGCTGTGTGTCCTTGAACAAGTTACATAATGTCTTAGAGTCTCAACTGTATTTGTAAAATTGTGATAAAAATAGTAGCTTTTCTTACTGAGTGGAGAAGATTAAATAAGATAATGTATGCATAAATATTTATGTGATTTTCTGAGACTTGAAGGAAAAGATTTAGTATCTCCATCACTGAAGCTTATTTCCCCTGTCAAAAATCTATTGAAGAACTCAACACATGTGCTACTTAAATATTTTTTAATATAGGGAAACTCAAAAAATTCAGTAAGAATCCTCTCTAATTCACAAATAATTTCTGAAAACTTGTTTGGAGGCAAACGTTAATGCACATTTTACTGATGAAAGGCAGTTTCTCAGGAAATGAAACTCAAATTAGGTAGCAGTGACACAGTACTTGAAAACAAAGCTACAGGGTATTTGGGCATATGCCATATCCACTCAGGTTTACTAAGGGGACTTGTGACTGTTGCTAATTGTAACCACTTATTTAATTCTGTGGCTGTGGGATCCAATAAAGTATTGGTTTATTGTTTTTAATTTTGGCAGCAAGCTAATGTTCAAGCAATAAACTTCTCATGAAGCTATCCTTATATGGTTTTATTATGCAACTTCAGAACTGCATTCATGCTTATCTACTTAAAAAAGGAATTAGGTTGTGATCATTATTAATACTTTAAGCTTATCATGACCATTTCTGATATTAATCTACATATGTGCTAATTTCTCATCTGCTACTCAGCAATTGAATCTCTCATTAGGAACTTCACCCACTTCATTTGTTGAAGACAGGTGGAAGATAATTGCTGAATATATATTTTTTTATCCTCTATATCCTAAATTTCATTGTCATGCTTAAAGATCCAAATTGCCTTTGACATTTGTCTCTCTGTACATGAGAATATTTTTATTAATAGCTGAAATTATACATACATCTATTATATATGTGTGTGTATATATACACACACACATAATGAGATGCTCTTCTGCCTTTCTATCTTGCTGCAGTCTCTTTCTCTAATCTGAATAATTTTCCTGGGACAAAATGTCATGGCAAATTTATAAGAAAAGAATTCAAAGATATACAGACTAAAGAAGGAAATAGTCTCATCTTGATTCATGTAGTTTTAATTTCTATTAAGGTTAGACATCATTTATACAATTTAGCTATTTGTATTTGTGTGTGTGAATATTGTTTGTCTTTATCCTTTGGTCATTTTTCAACTTTAGTAGAACAATATTTTTAAATGTTAATTATGAAAACTACAGTTTTCTCACACTGGCTCATATTTTAAAAATTCAGTATAGAAGGCCTAGAAACAGAGTGGTCTTTATTTCCAGAAGAAATAAAATGTACAAACATACATTTGTTCAGTTATACAGCATTACATTAGTCATTTGATAGTAGCAGTGTATTTCCCAGAATTATTGAATTTTAACTTCAAATCTACTTCAGTTCGGCCTTTTATGTTTAGCACAATATCCTCTTTTCAGTCTTGATGGCAAGGTCATAGCAACAGTGAAACAGCAGAGAGAGGACGCCAGTACTACCTGAAGTGATATTAAAGAACAGATCATGTAAATGGGATATCGTGGCTTCAGGGGTGCTGTAGTTTAGCCACTGAGCCGTCTTATTCCTCAAACTTCCAGACCTGCCAGAGGGTTTATGTGTTTCTAGATATACCTACCAACTGACAGAGCAGAAAAGGCTCAAGTCTCTTCCTAAGTGCAGCATTTTGCCAGTTTGGGAGCAGTAGCAGTGAAACTCATTTGTGCTGGTCCCATGTGGCTCTGTGCCTGGTATAGATTGTCCAAATCTCTCAGTCCCACCAGAAAACCTATAAGCATGATGCTAAGTTGTCTCCTGTGTGTCATTTTGGCTCATATCGGTTTGCTCAACCTGTCATCCTTCTATAAAAAGGGCCTCTTGAAGGACATAGCAGTCCCTACATATTCCAGCAACATCAAAATCTTGCCATAAAAAGCATTAGCCTTTATACATATTCCTCCTCTCTAACCTGAGTGAGGAGAGAAGCAATAAAGCATGCCTGGAAGCTTGCAAGATTCTGTTCTGTCAAAACCATAAAAGAAGAAAATTTTGGAGCTGAAATCATCCTCCTTTGCTTCTACTACTGCTGTATTTTTTTTCTCTTACATGTGTCTCATCCATCTCAGACCCAAAGTCCTGTCACTAAAGGGACACTTGTCTTCATTTATACAACTAGCATTCCCTGGGATGGCTTCCCTGGTGGCTCAGACAGTAAAACATCTGTCTGCAATGCTGCAGACCTGGGTTTGATCCCTGGGTCGGGAAGATCCCCTGGAGAAGGAAACAGCAACCCACTCCACTACTCTTGCCTGGAAAATCCCATGGACAGAGGAGCCTGGCAGGCTACAGTTGGACACAACTGAGCAACTTTACTTTACTTTACTTATTCCCTGGGATATGGCAATGGAGGTCAGTCTCACTTTCTAGAAATGATACTCAGACTTTCCTCCAAAATGCAAATTTCCAAACTTAACTTGATTTGTGTGTGAATTTTCCAAATAGAAAATGACTTGAGATGTACTGAAAATTTTCTAATTCTGCTGGCAGCAGATAACTAATAGAATTTTTTGATGTCTTTAATGAACTGGATCTGAGAGGGTTTTTTTTTTTTTTTTTTAACATGGACCAAGGAGTCACATCTCACACAATTTCATCCAGAATTTATAAAGTGCTGCAAAAGAATGTTTATTTGTATAATTTTTCATGTATGCATTAAACGTGTCAACATATTTGGGGTAAATATTAAAAATATGATCAGTTTTTTCAAAATAGTAGTTACATATTGTGCACAAAATATATGTAAGATATCTTGAAGTAAAAATCAATATCTTGGAGTAAAAAGTACATTTATGTGCTTATTTAATGTTTAATTTATTTAGTGAATTAATAAAGCAACACAAAATAGGCTTTTTAGCTTCTTATTCTATGTAATGTCTGCCCTCCTCAATTTGACTACTTCTTCCCTGAGACAGTAAAGCTCTTTAGGATTTTACTTGTCATCATTTTAAGACCCTACAGGCATCTGTTCCAAAGCTATTATTAAAATTGCTGAAGATGTCCTCTAGCATCCTCTTGCAGATTCAAAGACTCATTTCCTTTTCCTATAGACTCATGTTCCTTATTTGGAAGCACTCAATAATAAACAAGGCAGGAAGCGGCAAATGCAGGCCCCTTCTGAAATGGCTGAGCAACATTCAATCTGTTGACAAAAAAATAAAATTATGCTAGTGAGGAAACATCACTTACATATATACTCAGGAAGCAGAGAAAGGCCATTCATTCTGGGATTTTATAGTAAGGCACATATAATGTTATCTTTCCATTTGAAAAAAAAAGGCTAACCCCACTTAACAAGCGGACTTGAAATAGGGAGGCATGGCCTAAAGAGTACCATGCATGGTTCCATGTGAAGGTTGGATGTTTTCATGGTGGCTGGGTATATGGGGTAAGTCTCAAACAGCACAACAGTGGCCCAGAAGAGTCTCTCTGAGACTCACAGCTTATATCTATACCAGACTCCTTCCCTCATCTCTGCCACTGGTCTGCACTCACCTTCTCAGTTCTTCTGGAGAGGTCTTCTTGCTTCACCATTTCTGGCTCAAAAAGTAATAAGCTTTTTATATCTCATGATGTATGCATGGCATCATTAGTTTCAATGTCTGTTCCAATAGATGAGGCCTGTTTCTATAAGAGTGGATTCCAGAGGAATATAATAGGGAATAGATAATATTCACATTAGGTATTTCTAAGTAATGAGATTATGAGATAATAATAATAATAATTATTATTATTATTTTACTTATTTTCCTTTTTGAGTTTTCAGTAAAGTTTCAAATAGTAAATATTTTAGGCCTCCCTGGTGGCTCAGACGGTAAAGCGTCTGCCTGCAGTGTGGGAGACCTGGGTTCAGTTCCTGGGTCGGAAAGATCCCCTGGAGTAGGAAATGGCAATCCACTCCAGCACTCTTGCCTGGAAAATCCCATGGACGTAGGAGCCTGGAAGGCTGCAATCCATGTGGTCGCTGAGGGTTGGACACAACTGAGCGACTTCACTTCACTTCACTTCCAGACCTTACAGTTCAGCCCTACTCAATACTCAATTAGTGGTATGAAAGCAGCCACAGATAATACTAAAATGAGTGTGATTGTGTTCTAATAAAACTTTATTTGCAAAAATAGGTGGAAGGCCAGATTTGATCTACAGATCATAGTCTGTCAATTCCTGCTCAAATGTTTCTATACTGAAAGTCTTTGACTTGCATGATTAAGAAATAGAAACATTTATAAAAACAGAAAACAATGAGGCACACTGGTAATCATAGTTAAGACACAGTAGTTGGCTCTTTTAGGAGTGACAAAACTAGATGATAAAAGCTGACCCTCTCCTTATCTGTGGTTTCCTTAGAATGCTGGTTTACTTCTAGATAGGGAGGTCTTAGACTCTAGATCGGCTTGTCCCTCTACCATGTTATAACTTCTACACTGGCTTTCTGAATCCTCCAAGATTAATAATTGCTACAGTATTGCACTTATAATCTAGAATGAAAATGTACATTGTAAGAGAAATTAATTTATTCCACCCCTCCAGTAGCAATAGAATAACTCTGAGAATCAGGGGAAAACTTCTGACAAATTTAATATGGTACCATTGAATGACCATGACTTGCTTTTCCTCTTCACTGCACTTAGGATCTCCTGACCTGTTTCTGCTGACAGGCCTGGGACCTTTTAGGAGAATGGGATGTTGCTGAGCAGCTCTAGAGAATTCTAACTTTTGCCCTGAAAACTCTGGGGAATCCTCCCCACAATTCATATTTTATGGTACAGGGGGTGGGGGGTGGGGGGACGGACAGGATGCAGACTGACCGACACACTTCCAAAATGCTACTTAGTTTCTGACTGCATTCACAGGCCCAGACTGTCTCTTCTAAAGTGTGTCTCTGTAATCAGCAGATTTGCTGTGAAGGAAACACCAAGTGTGGCAAAAATTGTCTTCTTATTGGAGAACAGTGGGAGAGCAGGTGCTTGAATGTGGGAATGTCAGAGCTCAGAGTGAAGACAATTATTCTCCCCCATGTAGCTCAGCATGAAAGAGAAATTAGCAAGAAAAGGGCAGGCAGCTGCTCTCCCCCGGGTGTTATGGGCAACTGCAATGAGAGGGGCTCCCCTACACCTGGGCGTGTTCAGCCTGTGCTGGCCCTGCAGGCCTCATGGGCCAGTGCCCAGGATTCTAAGTTGCACTGTAGCAGCCCATGCCAGAAAGGAGCTGGAAGGAGACTAATCACTTCTGGACTCCTTGCAAGAGCTGAAAGTGAAACCAGTAATGTGATACTTAGGTATCTTTCACAGCAGGGAAGTTTTCAGAATCAAGATTAATTCAGGAATAACATTATATCCCTTCCTCCTCTTGACATTCATCCATCCATGTTCAATTTTTACCCAAATCACATGACACAACTGATGGTTGTCTGTTCCATTTTCTGTTCAGTTCAGTTCAGTCATTCAGTCGTGTCTGACTCTTTTGCGACCCCGTGAATCGCAGCACACCAGGCCTCCCTGTCCATCACTAACTCCCATAGTTCACTCAGACTCGCATCCATTGAGTCAGTGATACCATCCAGCCATCTCATCCTCTGTCGTCCCCTTCTCCTCCTGCCCCCAACCCCTCCCAGCATCAGAGTCTTTTCCAATGAGTCAACTCTTCGCATGAGGTGGCCAAAGTACTGGAGTTTCAGCTTTAGCATCAGTCCTTCCAATGAATACCCAGGACTGATCTCCTTTAGGATGGACTGGTTGGATCTCCTTGCAGTCCAAGGGACTCTCAAGAGTCTTCTCCAACACCGCAGTTCAAAAGCATCAATAGGCCCAAAGATGGGGCTCCAAATTACTTATCTAGTGAGAATGGGGAGAGTTTTAATAGGATGACTTTTACCCAGGCTTCTCTCAAGGAAGGACAAGCTATTAATTCAGGCTGCCCAGGAGCAACACTGTCAAACCCAGCTGGACCCTGGTGATCAGGAAGGTTCAGGTTCCTTTTGGATCACTCTTGTATGAGGATTCCCTGTCCCCCTCTGCCCTTTATACTATGTGGCATAGTTAAAAGATTCTAACGGGGCCTGAGAGCAGGAGCACTGTGTTGGCCAAAGGAAATGGATTTTTAAAACAAGCAACTGTCATTTCTATTTGACTAGGTAGTCCTATACTATATGTGAGATTTTAAGAACTCATTTGTTTCAAAGTCAAAAATGAGAATGCCACTGGGGCCTTAGGCTTTTGGTTCCTAATTATGTTAGTAACTGTGTTAGCCCAGCCCTATAACAAACGAATTCTCAAGTCTCAGAGGTTTAAAACATTGTAATTTTTTCCTCATACATGCAAAAGTTCAATGCAGATGTACCTGTGTGACAGATAGCTTTACTCTCCATGGTCATTCAGGGACCCAGGCTCCTTCCACCTTGGGATCCCCGCTTCTTCAGTCTTTTCCAGTCACTGACAGGCAGGGAACAGAGCAAGGGGAAGACACATCTGCTTCTTATCCACTCAGAACCAAAAAAGATACACGTCGCTTCTAACCACATTCCATTCATGAATATTAATTGCACAGTCACACCTAGATGGTAGGTAACCGTAGCATCAACCCTGGCTGGGCAGCCACTACACAGCAACAAGCTGACATTATGAGGAGGGAGCACAGGTCTGGGGTGGTCAGCTGGCTGTGGGCACACTTATAGCCCCTTCAGCCCCTCCAAGAACTGCCTGCTAATGTTATGGCTCAAATCCAGTATGACTGTCCCTGAGATGCTGCTTCATTTTGCTCTGCCACTATCCATATCTTCTTAGAGTTCCCTCAGGTAGCATTTCTGCAAATACTTCTTTCAAAGCTAAAGGCAGATGTGGAGCTGTGGTGGCAGAATTCTTAGTAGGAGTCCAGCCTGGATGCTTCAACAGAGGTCAACAGTGCCTGTGGTAGGACCAGGTCTGCTTGGGGCTGTGGAAGTGACAGGGAAGAGTTAGGGTCTCCTGCATCTTGACAACCTGAGATATGCGACTGTCAGCTGGGAGGCAGTCTGAGATGGCTTGGTGAGCAGAGTTCTGGTCAAAGTCATTGCTCAGATGGAGACCACGAGAGTATCTTTACACCAAGAATGCATGATTAGGTGAATACTTAAAAAGAAAACTCTGTAACAATCCAAATTTCAATTGTGCCAGCCTAATTCCCAGTTTCTTCTGATCCATTTTAATACAACTTTTCTGATAAATCTATCTTGTATGCTTTTTTCTTCTCCAGGTATTATCCAGGATCGTTACATTTCTAGAGCATTTAAAAATTATTTCCAAGTTTTTTGGAATCTAGTCTCTCCTTGTCCCACAGAAAACTCTGGTAAACCAGGAAGTACACAAAAGCTTGAAAGACACAGGCCATCTGATGTCACATCCAGATGTTCCAGATGTCCCAAATGTTCCCAGAAGCTCCAAATGACCTGACTCTTGGGATCCAGATTTAACTGGACTAGGCTATCTTTCCGTCCTTTACCAAGCCCATCTTTGCATGAAATGTTCCCTTGGTATCTCTGATTTTCTTGAAGAGATCTCTAGTCTTTCCCATTCTGTTCTTTTCCTCTACTTCTTTGCATTCACCGCTGGGGAAGGCTTTCTTATCTTTTCTTGCTATTCTTTGGAACTCTGCATTCAAATGCCTATATCTTTCCTTTTCTCCTTTGCTTTTCGCCTCTCTTCTTTTCACAGCTATTTGTAAGGCTTCCCCAGGCAGTCATTTTGCTTTTTTGCAGTTCTCTTCCGTGAGGAGGTCTTAATCCCTGTCTCCTGTACAATGTCACGAACCTCATTCCATAGTTCATCAGGCACTCTATCTATCAGATCTAGGCCCTTAAATCTATTTATCACTTCCACTGTATAATCATAAGGGATTTGATTTAGGTCATACTTGAATGGTCTAGTGGTTTTCTATGCTTTCTTCAATTTGAGTCTGAATTTGGAAATAAGGAGTTCATGATCTGAGCCACAGTCAGCTCCTGGTCTTTTTTTTTTTTTT
>SJYC01121848.1:0-12339 GCA_006408675.1 Madoqua kirkii
AGATGGTGACTGCAGCCATGAAATTAAAAGTTGCTTACTCCTTGGAAGAAAAATTATGACCAACCTAGATAGCATATTCAAAAGCAGAGAGATTACTCTGACAAATAAGGTCCGTCTAGTCAAGGCTATGGTTTTTCCAGTAGTCATGTATGGATGTAAGAGTTGGACTGTGAAGAAGGCTGAGTGCCGAAGAATTGATGCTTTTGAACTGTGGTGTTGGAGAAGACTCTTGAGAGTCCCTTGGACTGCCAGGAGATGCAACCAGTCCATTCTGAAGGAGATCAGCCCTGGGATTTTCTTGGAAGGAATGATGCTAAAGCTGAAACTCCAGTACTTTGGCCACCTCATGCGAAGAGTTGACTCATTGGAAAAGATTTTGATGCTGGGAAGGATTGGGTGCAGGAGAAGATGACAGAGGATGAGATGGCTGGATGGCATCACGGACTCAATGAACATGAGTCTGAGTGAACTACAGGAGTTGGTGATGGACAGGGAGGCCTGGCATGCTGCGATTCATGGGGTCGCAAAGAGTCGGACACAACTGAGTGATACAACTGAACTGAATGTCAAGAATGAGAAACAAGGAATGCCCTGGACAAATCAGGGTGTACATGTGTGATAATCCTATTTGCTGTTTATTTCAGGTGGGCTGCTTAGCCTGGTATAGCACTATGGCAAGATTTCTGTCATTTATTGTGCATTTATTCAAATTTTTTTACTTCTTTCAACTTTCTTATAAAGTAGATTTTATCATTTTCTCATTTTACAAATGAGGCAATGGAAGTTTATTGATGCACTAGAATTATACCAATGATAAACACATTTTTTTTTTCTTATTCTACCAGGTTGCAGTTCCCCTTATTCCCATAGAACTCTCAGTTTCTGAACATCTTAAACAACTTTGGGCAACTGTCTGGTCCACACGCTTATAAGATTTGTGTTGCTTTTTTATTCTGTGACTAAATTTGTGCTTATGAAAAGCCATATTTTTTTTTAATCAGAAAGGATTCTTTAAATTCTGCAGTACTTTACAATTATCAAAAGTATTACATACATGATTTTGTATAATCCCATAATAACCCACTTTTATTTTTTTATTTTCATTTTTTTGTGTGTGTAATAAAGTTTTATTAAAGTAGAAAGGAGATAGCAAAAAGCTTCTGATATAGGCATCAGAAGGGGACAGAAAGAGTACCCCCTTGTTAGGGTTAGCAATGAAGTTATCTACTCTCCAGTGAATCCAAAGAATGTCTGGAGGTTGTAAAGAGCTCACCAGACCTACTCCCATAATTTACATTTTAAGATAACAAAATTAGCCAGTAGCTTTAATCCAGAGACTGTCCTCAGGCAGAATATATTGTTGAATAACCCACTTTTAAAATCTTCTACCCCTGAATTGATCTACTTTCTTCTCCTTACTTATTATCATAGTTTGTTTTCTGTATATGTTAGTCTGCTTCTTATTCACTAGTTTGTTGTATTTTTTTAGGTTCCATATATAAGTGGTATCACCACAGTATTTGTCTTTCTCTAACTTATTTCACTTAGCATAATGCCCTCCAAGAACATTCATATTGCTACAAATTGCAAAATGTTATTCTTTTTTATGACTGAGTAGTATTCCATTGTATTTATATGCCACATCTTCTTTATCCATTCATCTGCTGATGGATACTTGGGTTGCTTTCATACCTTGGCAATAGTAAATAATGTGGCTATGAGCACTGGAGTGTGTATATCTTTTCAAATTGGTGTTTTGCTCTTTTAGATGTTTATGAGTCATATGCTAGTTCTATTTTTAGTTTTCTGAGAAATCTCTGTACTTTTTTTCCACATTGGCAGCACCAGTTTACTTTGTTATCAACAGTATGAGGGTCTTTTTTCTCCACATCCTTGTGAACACTTGTTATTCATGCTCTTCTTTGATAGCCATTCTGGCAGATAAGAGGTGATGTCTTATCCAGATTTTGACATAGGATTCCCTGATGATTAGCAATGTTGAGCACCTTTTCATGTTCCTGTTGACAATCTGCATTTCTTCTTTGGAAAAATGTCTGTTTATTTCTTCCGTCCATTTTTTAAATCAAATTGTTTTTCAATTCCTAAAATTAATTTTAAAATTTAGTAAAATAGATGTGTGAGTTTATCTTTTCTCTGGGCATAATATATGGGAAAATGGGTTTTGGAGAAGAGGAAAACTTAAACTCTCGCTTTGTCAATCATTAGCTACAAGATATAGTTCAAGCCTCTTGCATTCTTTATGTCACAAGTCCTACACCTGTCAGTTCAGTTCAATTCAGTTGCTGAGTTGTGTCTGACTCTTTGTGTCCCCATGAACTGCAGCGTGCCAGTCCTCCCTGTCTATCACCAACTCCCAGAGTCCACCCAAATCCATGTCCATTGAGTTGGTGATGCCATGCAGCCATCTCATCCTCTGTTGTCCCCTTCTCCTCGAGCCCTCAATCTCTCCCAGCATCAGGGTCTTTTCAAAGGAGTCAGCTCTTTGCATCAGGTGGCTAGAGTATTGGAGTTTCAGCTTCATCATCAGTCCTTTCAATGAACACCCAGGACTGATCTCCTTTAGGATGGACTGGTTGGATCTCCTTGCAGTCCAAGGGCCTCTCAAGAGTCTTCTCCAACACCACAGTTCAAAAGCATCAGTTTTTCAGTGCTCAGCTTTTTTTATAGTCCAACTCTCACATCCATACATGATTACTGGAAAAACCATAGCCTTAACTAGGTGGACCTTTGTTGACAAAGTAATGTCTCTGCTTTTTCTACATCCTCCTGGAATTGTGAGCATTTTCTTATCTGTAAACTGGGAATAATAACACTTGGCTACCTTAAGGATTAGATGAGATATTTTCGGGAAGGAGTTTAGCGAATAGTAAGTACAAAAATTTTCAATGATTGCTATTATAATAGTAATTATTACCATAGACTTAGAAGAATAATTTTTGAGATAACTAGGTGGACCTTTGTGACAAAGTAATGTCTCTGCTTTTTCTACATCCTCCTGGAATTGTGAGCATTTTCTTATCTGTAAACTGGGAATAATAACACTTGGCTACCTTAAGGATTAGATGAGATATTTTCGGGAAGGAGTTTAGCGAATAGTAAGTACAAAAATTTTCAATGATTGCTATTATAATAGTAATTATTACCATAGACTTAGAAGAATAATTTTTGAGATAAATGAATAGACAACAGGATAAGCAAATAACCTACCCTGGGAGCTCAGATGTTATAGAATCTGCCTGCAGTGCAGAAGGCCTGGGTTCCCTGGGTGGGGAAGATCCTCTGGAGAAGGAAGTGGCAATCCAGTATTCCTGCCTGGAGAATTCCATGGACAGAGGAGCCTGGTGGTCTACCATCCATGGAGTTGCAAAGAGTTGGACATGACTGAGCAACTTTCATTTCACTCCACTAAGCAAATAACCAGCAAAAGAAAGAAAAATGCAAAAGAAAGCATTCTCTGCCTTCCTGTCAAAAAATGAATGCTATGCTTGCATAAGTGTGCAAGTGTGTAAAGATGTATACATGAGGATTTTCAACATTTCATTTCATAAATACAGAGCACAAGGTATCTTTGGCTAATTGGTCATGGTGTCTCTAGCACTGAATAAAATGAGCACCCTACTTTATGTAAAAGGAAACACTCGGTCTGGCCACCAGAATTCAGACTGAATCACTGCAGTAGAAAGTTTCAGCCCTATTAAGCCCCATACTTGAGCCAGAGTGCAGACCAAAGTCCCTGGAATGGATTGAAGTTTGGGTCCCCTAGAGGAAGGAGCTTGCTACGCTGCCAAAAATATATACTGTAAGTCCCTCTTTTAGACTTTTAGTGGTATAAGTCAATGGAAAACCATAACAGCCCGCTAGAGGCAGGGCTGCTAATGGCCCAGTGTCTTCAAGAATGAAGGTTCAGGTCACCCCACGAGACAGGGAACACCTTTAGCCCAGGAACAACTCTAGCCAAGATGCTTGCCAAAGAGCAAGGAAATTGGAATGGGCAATAGGAGAAGGTATAAATACTTACAAATACTAAGTGTAACCCTGTGACAAATTGCAGAAACAAAAACTGTAATTGTTATGAGCATTTCTACCACATTTTAATCTAAATATATTTGCATACATATTTATCTTCCCCTTTCCTAGTCCTCTAACATAGAATGTTAATCTCATCAGAAGGAAAAAACAGTGTGAATACAGGAGGTGATAGATGGTGATTAAACTTACTCTCAATGCTGGAGACCCCGGTTCGATTCCTGAGTTGGGAAGATCCTCTGGAGAAGGAAATTGACAACCCACTCCAGTACTCTTGCCTGGAAAATCCCAGGGACAGAGGAGCCTCGTAGGCTACAGTCCATGAGGTCACAAAGAGTTGGACACGACTGAGCGACTTCACTTTCACTAAACTTACTCTGGCGATTGTTTTGCAAGTATATACGTACATCAAGTTACACCTAAAACTATATAATGTTATGTGCCAATTGTATTTCAATAAAACCGGAAGAAAAAGGTATGTAAATAGCAATTAACCTTATAGCCTAGTATGTAAATTATAGGCTATCCAAAAGCAAGTATTACTCAGAAGAATGAACATTATCCTAATATGAGTAGAAAGACTTTACATCTTTTTTTTGTGGAGTGGGTTAGTATTTTTTGTTTAGATAAAAAATAGTTACATCGTGTCATCTATAAGCAAGATTTTGCTGTTGTCTTTATCTGGATATTATGCGCAGGTAAAGATATGTGTTTGGAAGCTGTGTGGGCAAGAGGTGGACTGTCGTGGCTTTATATTTTGTCAGCTTTGCTGAATTGGAACTGTGTCCCAGAGTTCTCTTTCTTGTATGATTTTGGATTAGGATTGGCCACAAGAGATACTGACATGAGATGTTGGAGGTAAAGTTAAGAGGCAACCTTTTTCAGGCTTCAAATGTGGCTGTTGCATGCATCTTGTTGCTGATCTACTGACTCACCTTGTCAGCATGGGGCAGCACTCAGGCCTGCAGTTCCTCCAGCTCCATCAGCTCTCTTCTCTCACCTTCTCGGGCAGATGCAAGTTTAGCCTCATGAAGGAAGGTGCCAGCTCCTGCAGGTTCCCTACTTCATCAAAACTAGAGTAACTGAGAGACATTCACAGCTTTCAGTCTGCCCTTGCTGTCTCTTAGTTCATGTCCTGTTTGTTTTTTTTTTCTTTTCCCCAGCTGCTCTTATAGCCAACTTGTTGTAAGTTTTGTCCAACACCAGCTGCGATAGCCGTACAGAGACTTCTTCACCACCTCTCACAGTTGTTTAAGGACTAGTCCCTGTTAAAAATCCTATATTCTTACCACTCAGAGTGGTTCTGCTTCTGTGATCAAGCTCTGATTGATGCAATAGGATTTTGCTGTTTATTTAAAACGTGATCATCTGGATATATGGCTTTTCATGACAGAAAATTTTATTATGCTGATCCCAGACTTCCTGTGGCCACAATTAGCTGAAACTGAGCGGCTGCTCCCTGGGATGATGCATGCACCGTCCAGCTTGCCACAGGCCCCAGATGGCCATCTTCACTCATCTATATTTCATGCCTGGTCCCCCAAAGCATTTGGGTTTGTGACTCTTAGACTGGAGGCATTCTTAAAAGGTCTGGTCTGATTTTTACCCACTGGGCGCATAAAGCCTTCATGATTGCCTGACCGAGACCAAACAGTGTTTTCTGGTTGTCTGAGTGGCATGTAACAAAGGTTTCACTACTTTCTGAAAATACTTATTTATTCTGTATTACACTTATTATTCTATCCTCAGTATATATCCACAGTATATACTCTATCCTCAGTATATATAGCATAGAATTTGCATTACTCAATCTTATTCATTCCCATCAATAACATGATAGGAAGTATGCTTTTTACAAACTTTAGAGTTGAAAGAGACTTGAGAGAATATCCAGTTGAACCAGTATTCCAACCCAAGTATCAAACTTTGCTCCACTATCATCCACACTCCTCTGATACTCCCTTGATTCAGAGATGAGTCTGTGATCTCCACTCCATTCAAAAGAGAGGTCTCAAGTTATTTACAGATGAGAAAATTCAGGGTTAATGAGTCCTAAGGCTTTTTAACAGCTACTCAATGAAGTGCAATATCTCAGGACTCCATCTCAGAATTCCATCTCAGAATTCCATCCTAGGATTAAGCCTATAGACTCTGTCTCAATAGACAATTATCTTGCTTGTACCAAGAGAACTCAGATTATACCCCAAGACCAAACAGATGTGGGTAGATCAGCTACATGACCAACCCAGAAGGCTGAACCTAAGAAGCTGCTGGTTCCCTCCAGGCTGTGCAGAGGAGACATAAAACCCTTATTATCAGTCCTTCCAGGTTTCTGAACCAGGAGTTGAATAAATAAGAAACAGAGAAACATTCAGAAGTTATTTATTTCCCTATTTAACTGAGGTAGGTTTTTTCCCCCCTTAAAGAAGAGGCATCTTGTTCCCTTTACATCCACTTAGACAAAAACTAGATGCTATTGACAGAAGGCCTGTGATATGCATCTCAGGTTTTATATGGGGATTTTCATTTTGTCACATCCAGTTTAAGCCACCAGCCTAATTTAATTACAATTAATGAATCACCATTTACCCTGAGGCAAAACCAGGTTTTCCTGCTGAAGAGGTGTTCAGTGCATAGCATTCAAATTCATGACCTAGACCTCAAATTAACAGGCTGTCCATTAAGAATGGATGAGTGGCTTTGAAGACTGCATTTATCAGTTGTTGACAGTCTTCTCTTGCAGTCTTCAGCAGTCCCTCTGGAAGAGACAGTCAGAGTGGGAAGATACTGCAGAGGGAAAGTCCAGGGTTACCTAGTGCAAATAGGGTTTCATTAAACCACCAGATTTGCTCTTGTGTGGGTAGAGTCTGTGACATGGTGGTTAGAAATCAGTCTGCTGAGAAATGGGGTCCTTTTCACAGCAGGAAATGTTTCCATCCTGTGTGCTACCTCCAAGGTTTTAAGGTTTAAAAGAAAGCTAATGGAGCCCAATTGATTGAATGAGGATTTAGTGAGTACCTACTTTGTGTCTAAACCTCAAAGTATTTAGAAAACAATACCAAGAAGGATGGGTATGTGCTCAGTCATGTCCGACTCTTTGTGACCCCATGGATGGTAGACCGCCAGGCTCCTCTGTCCATGAGATTTTCCAGGCCAGAATACTGGAGTACGTTGCATTTCCTCCTGCAGGGGATCTTCCAAACCCAAGGATTGAATCCATGTCTTCTCCTTGGCAGGCAGATTCTTTAACACTGAGCCACCTGGAGAGCCCTGCTAAGAAGTGTTCAGTTCAGTTCAGTCGCTCAGTCATGTCTGACTCTTTGTGACCCCATGAATCGCAGCAAGCCAGGCCTCCCTGTCCATCAACAACTCCCAGAGTTCACTCAGACTCACGTCCATCAAGTCAGTGATGCCATCCAACCATCTCATCCTCTGTCGTCCCTTTCTCCTCCTGCCCCCAATCCCTCCCAGCATCAGAGTTTTTTCCAATGAGTCAACTCTGCACATGAGGTGGCCAAAGTACTGGAGTTTCAGCTTTAGCATCATTCTTTCCAAGAAAATCCCAGGGCTGATCTCCTTCAAAATGGACTGGTTGGATCTCCTTGCAGTCCAAGGGACTCTCAAGAGTCTTCTCCAACACCACAGTTCAAAAGCATCAATTCTTCAGGGCTCAGACTTCTTCACAGTCCAACTCTTACATCCATACATGACTACTGGAAAAACCATAGCCTTGACTAGATGGACCTTAGTTGGCAAAGTAACGTCTCTGCTTTTGAATATGCTATCTAGGTTGGCCATAACTTTTCCTCCAAGGAGTAAGCCTCTGTTAATTTCATTGCTGCAGTCACGATCTGCAGTAATTTTGGAGCTCCCCAAAATAAAGTCTGACACTGTTTCCACTGTTTCCCCATCTATTTCCCATGAAGTGATGGGACCAGGTGCCATGATTTTCATTTTCTGAAAGTTGAGCTTTAAGCCAAGTTTTTCAGTCTCCTCTTTCACTTTCATCAAGAGGCTTTTTAGTTCCTCTTCACTTTCTGCCATAAGGGTGGTATCATCTGCATATCTGAGGTGATTGATATTTCTCCTGGCAATCTTGATTCCAGCTTGTGTTTCTTCCAGTCCAGTGTTTCTCATGATGTACTCTGCGTATAAGTTAAATAAGCAGAGTGACAGTATACAGCCTTGACGTACTTCTTTTCCTATTTGGAACCAGTCTGTTGTTCCACGTCCAGTTCTAACTGTTACTTCCTGACCTGCATACAGATTTCTCAAGAGGCAGGTCAGGTGGTCTAGTATTCCTGTCTCTTTCAGAATTTTCCACAGTTTACTGTGATCCACACAGTCAAAGGCTTTGGCATAGTCAATAAAGCAGAAATAGATGTTTTTCTGGAGCTCTCTTCCTTTTTCCATGACCCAGCAGATGTTGGCAATTTGATCTCTGGTTCCTCTGCCTTTTCTAAAACCAGCTTGAACATCATGAAGTTCACGGTTCACATATTGCTGAAGCCTGGCTTGGAGAATTTTAAGCATTACTTTGCTAGCATGTGAGATGAGTGCAATTTTGTGGTAGTTTGAGCATTCTTTGTCCTGCTAAGAAGGGTAGTATAATGTAAATATGAGGGATCTAGACAGTCTTGGGCTGGTATAGGAAAGAGGTTCATCTTGTAGATGTTAGTCATGCCATGTTTGCTAGAGTTGATTATTGAGCTGATCTAACTGGCCAGCATGATAGCCCTTTCTTCCTTTCATTTCTCCTTTGTCCAAAGAGATTACTATTCTATGAGAAAGAAAAAAGTCATTCTTAGAGACTAAAATTGTTGTGCTTCCCTGCTAGAACTCTGATGGTACAGAAATCAGGGACTGAGATGAGCTGGCTGTTGAGAAGGGACAGAGAAGGGATGTCTCAGGAGATGAAAGAATGCCCAGGACGGTGAGAGAACTGAAGGTCTGCATTCCTGGTACTGACTTCAGGCTGTACAAAAGCGGTTCACAGCTAGGTCCATGGATAAGCAGAATCCTACTCTGCCTGGAGGGGTGGGGTCCTCTTGGTGGTGAGCAGGAATGATTGCTGGGTCAGCCGCCCCAGTGTTTGCACTCCCCGTCTACAGCCTTCACTGAGTGAATACTGTGGCTGTGGCTGCTTTGAGTGGAACACTGCTCTCCTACAACTAATCCTTCACATGGCTGCCTCACAGTTTCCTCTTTTATTCTTGTTCAGTGCTTGGTGATTCCCAGCAGTTGTGTGACCTTAATGACCCAGTTATTGGTTCCAAAATGGTCTACTGTAGATTTTCTCCTGTCTCCTAACTCCCGTGAAGTGAATTCACTCAGTCCTGTCCAACTCTTTGTGACCCTGTGGACTGTCGCCTACCAAGCTCCTCTGTCCATGGGATTCTCCAGGCAAGAATACTGGAGTGGGTTGCCATTTCCTTCTCTAGGGGATCTTCCCGACCCAGGGACCGAACCCAGGTCTCCCGCATTGGAGGCAGACGCTTTAACCTCTGAGCCACCCTGGCTTATTCCCATTTCTTCCAAGGAACTCAAAACAGAATTTCAACATATCCTTTTCCAATTTCTAACTCTGCTACTTTCTTATAGTTACTCTGATTTGAACAACCTTTCTTTTGAGGTCAACAAACCACCCTGCTGCCTTCTCTCTCAAATTCTCTGTAGGAATTCTAACTGGACATGAAACTGAAAAGTGAGAATGATGAACTATGTAGCTAGGAGGAAATGCTCTAACTCTGAGAAATGAAATTTGTGCAGATTGAACTCCATCTCCTTCCTAATAGTGTTGCCAGTGAATTTAAGATTCTTGGTTTTTTTTGAGAAAAAATTCAGAGATAAAGTGATATGTAAGAAGTAGATTTACTTAGAGAGAAGCACATTCCACAGAGTGTGGGCCGTCTCAGGAGTTGAGAGAAAGACAGAGAGGGAGAGAGAGAGAGTGCTTTGAAATATGGTGCAGTTAGTTTTTATGAGCTGTGTAATTTTGTAGGCTTATGAGTAGGAGTATTCCAATTATTTCAGAAAAGGGGGAGGATTTCCAGGAATTGGGACACTGCCCACTTTTCGGCCTTTTAGCACTAGCTTCAGAACTGTCATGGTGCTGGTGTGTATGTCACTTAGCAGGCCAATATATTATAATGAGTGTATAATGAGGCTCACAGTCTGCTGGAAGTTGAATCTTTCACTATCTTGGATTTAGTCAGTTCTCACCAGTTTCCGTTGTGTCCAATGGCCATGTCACTCTTAAAGGTTGTGCCCTTTCCCGTTCCCTTCTATTTCAATAGCCTCCCTAATTCTTCTGACCAGCATTTCTGCTTTCTCTTTCTAACACACATGGCACATTATGAGCTAAGTCTGAATGTTCTATTTGATACAGTCTCCTTCAGGGGACAGAATATAGAGGCTGTGGGATCATATGGAAGCCAACAACCTGGCTCTTGTCCTCAAAACATTGATCATCTTATTAGGAGACATCATCATCATTCCCAATAACACATACACAGGCGCAAACACTCACATTCATACTCATAGTCACTTTAATAGTGAGACAGAAACGACAGGATACACAAAACATCAAATCAGCGTTCTCAACCTTAAATGTCATATGAGTTGGGTGGAGGTAGACTCTCTTGGTTGGTGTGTTCAGGACGCAGTTTATAAAAGTGATATAAGCTTGTCTAAAAAGAGGATGAGAATTTGATAAACAACTTTGACGTTTGCCATAATGTTATAACATTTTCTAGACTTATTTAATGTGTGTCCAGGTTGTCTCCTCAGCCAGACTGCATGTCTTTGAGTGCATGAGCACTGCCCCATGTTCCTTCTGGATCTTACTCTCCTACATTCATCTCACAGTGAAAAACATGTTTTCTTGGAGTATATGCCAGAGACATGCACTGATTTGAATAAGACTAAGTCACACACTGAGGCATACATGCTGGACTTGTCCACATAGGAGAGAACATGAAGTCTAAGGCCGGCATGAATAAAATAGGACCTTCAGGCACCAAAGGTCACCTGGATCCTCACAGGAAACACATCCTTTCCTTTCTCTGAGCAATTGTAGCATGATCAGAAAGTCTCCCTTCCAGCCTATACCCTTTTTTGAAGACCGAAAGAGTTTGTGCTAATTATTCTCATAACAGTTATCATCTGATTACCCCATTTCTCAAGGTAAGATTGTCGTGCAGCTTAAGATTTATGGATACTCACTTGATAGGCACCTTTTAAAATCTTATACACAATAAATTTTATTCTTTTCTTAAAGAGAGCTCTCCAAATTGTATTAGCTTCAGTCCCTAGAAAATTTGGATCTGCCCTTGCAATTTATCATGCATTTATTAAATGCTTTTCTCATGGAAGTCTCACAACAGTCTCTTGAAATAAATTCAATATAATTTACACTTTATTAAGAGTCTCAGAGAGGTTAACTAACTTGCTCAAGATCACACAGCAACTTAATAAGGATATAATTTTCATAAATGAGTTAGGGCAGAGATAAAAATATTCTTAAACATTGAACTTTTTCATTTCCTCTCCCAAACAATAAAAATGAGAACACATCTCTTAGTAATATTATATTCTTCCAAAGCTACCATATGTCGGTAAGGTGAAAGATTTAGGGTTGGGGTTCTAGGATAGCAGTGCTCTCAGAAGTGGACATTAAATAGAATTCTGTAGTTGTATCTTGGTGCATAAAGTCCCCCACATTCTCTACTTCAAACTACTGCTGCAAAGGTATAGAAAAGAGTGCTGGGAAAACTGACTTTATTTAAAGCCATATCTGGGCCATTCAAACTTTTTATAGTTTCTGAATTTCATTTTGTTTTCTGTTTTTTTTCTTTGGTGCAGGGAAGTCAATCATGTCCCATAAAATGGTTCTTTCATACAGGAAAGAAGTGTGCTAACATCCAGTCATTTGTAAATAGTTACTCATGCACTCATCAAACATTTAGTGAGCATGTGCTGTGATTTAACATTATGTGAGAGGCTGGCCACATCCTAGCTGCAGAGTTACAGATTCTGCAGAGTCACAGGTTATTTAGGCAACCTTATCTCTTAGTGCAACTCTTAGGGATTCAGTTCAGTTCAGTCTGACTCTCTGTGACCCCATGAATCCCAGCATGCCAGGCCTCCCTGTCCATCAACAACTCCTGGAGTACACTCAGACTTGCGTCCATTGAGTCTGTGATGCCATCCAGCCATCTCATCCTCTGTCGTCCCCTTCTCCTCCTGCCCCCAATGCTTCCCAGCATCAGAGTCTTTTCCAATGAGTCAACT
>SJYC01121849.1:0-20499 GCA_006408675.1 Madoqua kirkii
GTTTCTCAAGAGGCAGGTTAGGTGGTCTGGTATTCCCATCTCTTTCAGAATTTTCCACAGTTAATTGTGATCCACAGAGTCAAAGGCTTTGGCATAGTCAATAAAGCAGAAATAGATGTTTTTCTGGAACTCTCTTGCTTTTTCCGATCCAGTGGATATTGGCAATTTGATCTCTGGTTCCTCTGCCTTTTCTGAAACCAGCTTGAACTTTACGGAGTTCAGGGTTCACGTATTGCTGAAGCCTGGTTTGGAGAATTTTGAGTATTACTTTGCTAGCATGTGAGATGAGTGCAATTGTGCAGTAGTTTGAGCATTCTTTGGCATTGCCTTTCTTTGAGATTGGAATGAAAAGTGACCTTTTCCAGTCCTGTGGCCACTGCTGAGTTTTCCAAATTTGCTGGCATATTGAGTGCAACACTTTCACAGCATCATCTTTCAGGGTTTGAAATAGCTCAACTGGAATTCCATCACCTCCACTAGCTTTGTTCGTAGTGATGCTTTCTAAGGCCCACTTGACTTCACATTCCAGGATGTCTGGCTCTAGATGAGTGATCACACCATCGTGATTATCTGAGTCATGAGGCCCCTCAGAGGGCCAGGAACAGGGATGGAGGGCCTATGAGAGGAGGCCATGTGGCTAAGCCCTTCAAATGTAGATTTCTGACCTTTTCTTAAAGTGATATTTTAGAGATAGGAGAATCAGATTGAACAAAGATAATCATAATACATCTTGAAACACGTGTGACATTTTTAGACCACATAGCCTGCTAGTCATGAGCTTGAATGATATTTTTAACCACTTTGCTCTTTTTGCTTCACTCTCTTCTGATTTAGATTACAATAATAGTCATAATTAACAAAAATGGCTACATTTCTTGAATACTATGCAATTTTGGCTATGCGAATTATTTATAAAAATTATCTTATTTCTACAAAGCACTTCTTAAATGAGAATTATTGCTTGTCTCCATTTTATAGATGGAGAAACTGAAGCTTACTGGGATCAACTACCCACTCATGAACTATTTAGATAATGTTGAATATAAACCAAAGGGATGATCACATGGAGTCCACATAACATAGTTTTCCTTTGCTAGATTTAAATTATAAAGCACACAGGGTTTAGTAAAAAAATATTCAGTGAAGCAATTTCATACCAGACTCTTTCTTAGAGGTTGCTGCTGCTGCTGCTGCTAAGTCACTTCAGTCATGTCCAGCTCTGTGAGACCCCATACACGGCTGTCTCTCAAATGAGAACCCTTCTCTTTCTGGGAGCTTTTATGTTATTTTCAACAATTATTTTTCATTTCCCTCTGCTGAGCAAGCCAATAATTGGTGACTTCTCATCTAGTCACTTCCCTGGATGACAAATTACATTACTCTGAATTCCCTGTCTCTTTCTAACTCTCTTCAAGGTAGGTGGTCGAAAACAACAAATCAAATGTTGGTCTGTGTTTGGGAAAACTGGACTTTCAAGGACTTCTGGTTGCTTGTGACAAGGCCCATGGCTTCTGGAATCCCTGGCTCCCTGGGACTTCTATGTGGATATGGATCAGGCAGAAACAAATCTTGAAGGTGTGAGGCTGTATTATTTTATTGTGACTGCCGTAACAGATTACCACAAACTTAGTGGCTTAAAACACTAGAAATTTCTTCTTACACAGTTCTGGAAATTTATTTTCTCCTTGAAGTCCAAGAGCAAGGTGTCTACAGAGCTGTGCTCCCTCTGGAGGCTTTACTGGAGAAGCCTTTCTTGTCTCTTCCTGCTCCTGGTGGCACCAGGTGTTTCTGGGCTGTGACTGAGTCACAACAATCTCTGTCTCTGTCTTCAAATGGCTTTCTTCTCTTCTCTCTCTCCTAAGGGCTCTTATCACTGGATTTAAAGGCTATCAGGTAATCCAGGATGATCTCATCTCAAGATTCTTATGTCTGGAAAGATCCTTTTCCCAAATAATACCACATTCATGGGGACTTGGGAACCATCATTCAATCCACTACAGGGTCTAAAGTTCTCTCAGCAAGCTCGTTTTTAGCATGTGTGTGGCAAGAGGCTGATCTATATCATTAAAGTTGCACACATGCCCAGCTTTTAAATAACTTGGCTATTATTTCTCAGCTTCTATTCAGAAATAATTGCTGAACACCTAGTATGCCAGGTACTGGGAGCTCAGAGCTAACTTGAATTGCAAGCCTGTCTCCACTTCCCAGAATCCAATCAGACAGACTGGCAAAGGCATGAACACTTAGGATCTGGTGTGGACTGTTTCCTCAAAGAGGTTTATATTGCGGGATTGTGTAATGTATTCAGGGAACATGTAAGAAGGCAGGGCAAGCAGTCTATGTTCTCTTATAATTCAGGAATCTGTGTACTGGTGAGACTGAATGGTCAGAGATCCCATGACAGATATGATGGAACTAATGCTTGAACCAGCGATTCTGACACTTACTCAGAGGCCACATCTTTCTGTTTTCAGTGTAAAACAAAGAATTTGTTCTCTCAGAAGGAAGATCTTCATGTTTTTAGTGACTTTCCTTTGGATTTTATAAAATTTTATTAGATCTGTAGAGCCACTATGGGGGAAGCTTATATAGATGGGTGGTTATCTAAACCTTGTTGCTTTGTGTCTCATTGTTCTGTCTTTTCTTCTTTTCTTTACCTCTTCCTTTTCTTTTTTGAGTCAGGAAATACACTGGATATGGAAACCCAAGCTTGATAAGATTTTTTGAAATAGCAATGAGACAAGAGAACAAGGTCCTAGGCCAAGAAATAGTATAAACTGTAATTTTATTATAAACATGTTGCAAATTGACTTTCTTCTCAGCCTTTGCCTCTGCAAGAAGCTCTGTGAAGCCTTTGAGGTGACCTTGCTTCAGTCTGCTCCTCTGTCTTATTTTTCTCTATTCTCTCATTCAGAGGCTCCATCTGGGAGGAGGCATAGGGAGAGGGACCCAAGAATTAACCATGGGTACTAAGGGTTCTTCAGGATTGTGCTCACCCAAGACATTCCCATTCAGCAGATTTACTGAGCATCTACTAAGAGTCAGTATTTGTGCTTGACAATGGGATGCAAAGACAACTGAGGAAGAGGTTCAGCCTTTAAAGGGCTTATTGTCTGATGAATTCATAGGACAGAGACATTTATTGATGAGTAGAAGGAGCAAGTACATTTGAAACACCCTGTGCCAAGGTTTCTACCAGTAGGCCTAAGGTGTAGCTGGATAAACCATGGCGGGTAGGTGGCTACAGACAGGTCATACTTGCAGTGAGATGTGGAGACTAAGGAAAGCACATTTCTATATTGCTCATAGAATAATGGGTTGTACTGAACCTGCCTGTGGCAAAGTTGTGGTGGAGTGATGGCCAAACATTCCCTGATTCATAAATTCTGTATTAATCCAGATGATATGGATCAATTTTTTTGGCTTAGAGAATTTTGATATTAAAGACAACCACCCCCATATCCTTTAATAGGAGTGTATTATAAGAATAAAAAAAGATAATAAGCTAGAATAAACATTTATTATGTTGCTGATTTAGCTGGGTTAGTCTGCACAATCAGGTTTGCTGCTGGGTATTTTCTGCCCTAAGACAAATGCCAGCATGATCCGATCATGGACTTTTCTGGGCCTTGGTTGCTTCTTTCTGGAGGTCAATGGGTTATAGGTAAACTCTATTTTTTTAAATGTACTTGATTATTTTGAAATTCCAAAAGGAATTATTACTAAAATCAGTTCTAAGCTGAAACTTCTTCATTGTCAAGAGCTATTGTAGCTATTTTTCAAACTCTATAGATTGTGTCACAGAGAGAAGAGCCTTTGCTCTTTGTTATTCAAATACAAAAGAGAGCATTACAAATGTAAGATGTTATAAAAGGGTAAAGGGATAGATACAACATGCAAGTGTCCCAGTTGGGTAGGATTTAACAGAAACCCACTGAGGAGATAATAGGAGCTCAGGACAGGATAAGTCCACATACAGTTGTAGGGCCCTGAGATAGATGTAGACTTCTTCCTTATATCCTGGACTTTTCCTTTCTGATCCTAGTTTCTGTTGTAGTGCATAACAGTTTCTTAACATGAGATGCCCTTCTACTAAGCAGAGAAAGAAGGTCAAGTGTTAACACTTAATAGGCAGCATGTTGACCCTGGGATGAGTGACTGTTCTGAAGCCCTCTTATGTACTTCAGGTCCTTGTAGCCTTGTCTGTCTTTTGTGCCAGCCACTGCTGCAAACACAGTTCTCTGCAGGTTCCCACCAGCTTTTCCCAAGTGAACTCTGGGAATATTGTGCTGAGGCTTGTGCTGCACATGCTGTTCCTACCCTGGTTCTAATGCCTTTAGCCATAGGAGCTCTTAGAATAATGGGTTGTACTGAACCTGCCTGTGGCAAAGTTGTGGTGGAGTGATGGCCAAACATTCCCTGATTCATAAATTCTGTATTAATCCAGATGATATGGATCAATTTTTTTGGCTTAGAGAATTTTGATATTAAAGACAACCACCCCCATATCCTTTAATAGGAGTGTATTATAAGAATAAAAAAAGATAATAAGCTAGAATAAACATTTATTATGTTGCTGATTTAGCTGGGTTAGTCTGCACAATCAGGTTTGCTGCTGGGTATTTTCTGCCCTAAGACAAATGCCAGCATGATCCGATCATGGACTTTTCTGGGCCTTGGTTGCTTCTTTCTGGAGGTCAATGGGTTATAGGTAAACTCTATTTTTTTAAATGTACTTGATTATTTTGAAATTCCAAAAGGAATTATTACTAAAATCAGTTCTAAGCTGAAACTTCTTCATTGTCAAGAGCTATTGTAGCTATTTTTCAAACTCTATAGATTGTGTCACAGAGAGAAGAGCCTTTGCTCTTTGTTATTCAAATACAAAAGAGAGCATTACAAATGTAAGATGTTATAAAAGGGTAAAGGGATAGATACAACATGCAAGTGTCCCAGTTGGGTAGGATTTAACAGAAACCCACTGAGGAGATAATAGGAGCTCAGGACAGGATAAGTCCACATACAGTTGTAGGGCCCTGAGATAGATGTAGACTTCTTCCTTATATCCTGGACTTTTCCTTTCTGATCCTAGTTTCTGTTGTAGTGCATAACAGTTTCTTGAACATGAGATGCCCTTCTACTAAGCAGAGAAAGAAGGTCAAGTGTTAACACTTAATAGGCAGCATGTTGACCCTGGGATGAGTGACTGTTCTGAAGCCCTCTTATGTACTTCAGGTCCTTGTAGCCTTGTCTGTCTTTTGTGCCAGCCACTGCTGCAAACACAGTTCTCTGCAGGTTCCCACCAGCTTTTCCCAAGTGAACTCTGGGAATATTGTGCTGAGGCTTGTGCTGCACATGCTGTTCCTACCCTGGTTCTAATGCCTTTAGCCATAGGAGCTCACAGGGGCTCATTGACACTGCTCAACCTGAGACTGCCTGTCTCATAGACTCTCAGATCAGAGAAGGCAATGGCACCCCACTCCAGTACTCTTGCCTGGGAAATCCCGTGGACGGAGGAGCCTCATAGACTACAGTCCATGGGGTCGCTAAGAGTCGGACACGACTGAGTGACTTCACTTTCACTTTTCACCTTCATGCATTGGAGAAGGAAATGGCAACCCACTCCAGTGTTCTTGCCTGGAGAATCCCAGGGACAGAGGAGCCTGGTGGGCTTCCGTCTATGGGGTCGCACAGAGTTGGACACGACTGACGCAACTTAGCAGCAGCAGCAGCAGCAGCGGCAGCAGCAGCAGACTCACAGAGATTGCAGGAGCTAATGGTGGTGATGAAGGTTTTACCTCAGAAATGAAGAGAGACTATTTCCACTATGCTCTAGACTTATATATCCAACAACCCAATTGATTTGTCCACTTGGATATGCAATATACGTTTTAATTTTTTTAATGGCCAAATAAAAATTTAACTTTTCTTTCCAAACTTGTTCTTCTCTGAATTTTCTTATCCCCATAAATGGTACCACCATAAATATACTCACCTCCTCAGGTCTATACTTTAGTACAGCTTTTGTCTTCACCCATTATATCTCATTTATCTACAAGTCCTATTGATTCCACCTGCTAAACATATCTCTTGTCTGCCCCAGTTTGTTCATTTTCATTACAGCTACATTTGTTCACGGTACCACCATCTCTCATTTGGATAACAGAAATAACCCTTGGACACTGATCTCTCTGGTTCTCGCTCTTTCATTCCCTGACAGGTCTGTCTTTATACAGTAGATGAAAGAATAATTTAAAACTACAAATCAGATAATTTTACACTTAAAATTGTCCAACTGAAACACTGACATCATCAAATGTTGACAAGGGTGTGAGGCAACAGAAACTCTTATTCCTTTTTAGTTGGAATGCAAAATGACACAACCACTTTGAAAAATAATTTGGCAGTTTCTTGCGAAACTAAATATACTTTCACCATATAATCTGGCAGTCGAGCTCCTTGATATTTACTCCAAGAAATTGAAAGCTTATGTCCACATGAAAACCTGCATGTGAATACTTACATCATCTTTATTCATAACTGCAAACACTTGGAAGAAACCAAAATGTTCTCAGTAGGTGAATGGATAAATACAGTGTTGTACATCAAGACAATTACATATTAATCAGCCCTAAAAAGAAATGAGCTATCAAACCATGAAAAGACATGGAGGAAACTTAAATGCAAAATTACTAGGTAAAAGAAGCCAATTTGAAAAGGCTAAACACTGTAATTCCAACTTTATGACATTCTGGAAAAGAAAAAGCCATGGAAACAGTAAGAAGACCAGTGGGTACCAAGAGTTCAAGGGGATGAGGGAGAACAGATGGATTAATATGCGGAGCATGGGATTTTTAGAGTGGTAAAAGTACTCTGCATGCTTGCTTAGTTGTGTCCATCTCTTTGCAACCCCATGAACTGTAGCCTGCCAGTCTCCTCTGTCCATGGAATTTTCCAGGCAAGAATACTAAAGTGGTTGCTATTTCCTACTCCAGAAATTATTCTTAATGATACTGTAATGGTGGATACCTGTCATTAAGCATTTGTCCAGACTTATAAAATGTCCAGCACCAAGAATGAACCCAATGTAAACTATGGACTCTTGCTGTCTGATCACACTGACCTTTAGTGTCTTAAGCGTACATGCTCATTTCTTACCTCGGGGCTTTTGCACTTATTGGACGTTATTCTGAGAATGTTCTGCTCCTGGCAGTGCTTGGCTGATTCCTTGTTGTTGTTCAGGTCTCTGCTTATTATCACTTCCTTAAACAGTCTGTGCTAATTACCACCCAAACTAGGATATCCCCTTATTCCTGCCCTGCCACTGCTTTACTATGTTTTGATGTCTGCTTAGTACAATTTCACCTTAAAAGTATTTTATTTATTTATGTTTGCTTCATCCCTGCCACAAACCCTAGCATATCATGGAAACTCAATACTTGTTTGTTGAACTTGTGGCATAGGAAATAAAGTTTTAGACAATATTTACCATAGGGAATCATTAGAAAATTCATGTTCCTATTTTATTTATGTCTGTATCCCTGTCACATCAAATGGCTCTGACCTGCAACCTTATGGTGAGATCAGAGACCCATTATTGTTACTCATTCATAATGTAGCCCCTTGTCCAGCATTATGCTTGGTTCACTGTACGTGCTCAATAATTATCTGATGAAAGAGTAAATAAATGAATGAATGAAAGAATACAAATTAATAATATCTACTTTTACCTATGACTATACCTATGATTACCTATCACTGATGTCAGTTTTTATGCCATGTTTCAAATTAAGGAATGAAAGCTTGGCTGTACTTTTCAAAATTTATTTGATTCAACAGAGGCATACTCAGAAATTTTATTATCAGTAGCATCAACCCTTTCCTCTCTTCTGTACCCTCAGTCCAATCAGTCACCATGTCTGGTAGATTCTGCCTCCTTGATATCTCTGAGTACTGCTCTTGACTTCCATAATCTCTACCTTCACCTTAGACTTGGGGCTTCTTGCCTGGGTAATTGGTCTTCCTGCTGCCAGTTTCATTGCTCTCTGATTCCTCCTCTCATAGCTGCACAGTCATTTTTCCAAATAAATCACAAATATGACACTGTCACTTTTTTGATTAAAACACTTCAATGATTCCCCTTAGTTTCTAGGATGAAGTTCAAACTTGTCCATCTCCGTTTAGCCCCTTCTTCTGTCCTACCTCTAGTCACAATGACCTTTAGTTCCCCGAAGAGCATGCAGGTTCATGCCTCTGTGTGACACTACTCTGGTTTCCTCAGTGTAGAATTCCTTTCCTCCTCACTCCTCCAAGACTCTCAGTTCAAGCTTCTTTCCAGAAGTCTTCTGCAGTGTTCCCTAATCTCCCCACCTCTGTCTTTCTGAGATCTATCGTGCATGCTACCTTACGTATAGCAACTTGCTAAATGGTCTGGGCAAGTGACTTAATCACTCCCTCTCTGCCTCAGTTTATCAGTAAACTGAGGATAATGGAAATATCATTGTGAATGACATGTAAACCACTTTTTAAAAGCCTGGGCTCTAGGTATGTAGCACTTTTCTTATTATATATAATCATAAATTTATATTACCCTCTTATTCTCTGCAGTCATTTCTCCTCCTGCCTACCAAAACAAATGAGCTTCAAATTTCTGTATGCTGGGGCTTAGCGTCTTCTCTTGGCCCAGGGAGAATAAACACAAGCTTGTTTTTTAAACTTATAGGGGAAATAAAGGTAAATTTTTCAGGACAGATAAACAGTGTCCCTCAGACAAGGGATGTCATGTGTCTGTAAAGGGATACACAGGGGCTGAGTCTCATTCTCACCTAGGGGAGGCTGGATGGGGACTGGTGCCTTGCTGGCTCCCTGGCCACCATGCTGTAGGTGGGAGCCTTGGTGAAATAGTCCCTGGTCCACTACTGGTGCTACGTGAATGGAGCTGCTAACATGTCTTGGTGATGTGATCCAAGACAGGGCCCATATTCCAACAACAAGATAACTGCCCCATACTCTTGTATAAACCCCAGGGAGATGAAGGTGAACCTTAATATGACAGATGAAAATGTCACAACTTTATGAACAAAGGCTCAGAGCCATATTTCATTTCATTTAGAATGTATAACGCTTATTTGAAATTATTTTTTCCATCTGAATTGCATGGGAAAATTCATACTCTTCCCATTTATGTATTGTGTAATTGTGTAATACATATCTGTATGTGCATGTGTGTATTTATTAGTCTGGGTGGCATGGTACTCGTGATCTGAGAAGAAATGGCAGGTGCTAAGAGTTGCAATATTTATCAAAAATACCAGATGCACAGTCATATTTAATTGCATATACACACAAATTATTTTTTAGAATAAGAATATCTCATGAATTCTTAGGTTGTACTTGTATAAAACTTTATTGTTTATCTGAATTCAAACTTAGCTGGGCTCCTGTATTAAATTTGGCAACCCTAGCAGGTATGGCTCAGATGGTAAAGTGTCTGTCTACAATGCGGGAGACCCAGCTTTGATTCCTGGGTTGGGAAGATCCCCTGGAGAAGGAAATGCCAATCCACTCCAGTACTATTGCTTGGAAAATCCCATGGACAGAGGAGCCAGGTAGGCTACAGTCCATGGGGTCGCAAAGAGTCGGACACTACTGAGCGACTTCACTCACTCAGCAGGTATGTGTGTCTATGTGTGCATGTGTATGTGTGTGTACGTGTGTGCATGCACCTATATGTATGAGGCTGGGGGACTCTGCTTGCAATATTAGATTAGAACCTTAATTGATTTATTCTCTTGTTTAACATGGCTAAAGATTAAAGACCTTATAAATGTACATAGGAAAGAGTACCTGGCATAGTACAATAACAGAATATTTTCAGATTCCCTTAAAACACACTAAGCCAAGTCAAGCACATAAAAACTTATTTGGCCAACTTCTATGTCCCATCCTCTTTTCATTTTTTCTCCTCTATGATGTCACCTTTGCTTTGATTTACAATTTTACAAGGACAGCAGTGCTTAACAATGTTACATGTTCTGTTGTGTTATCAAGCATACTGTCCAGAAATAATGAAGCTCATGCAGGGACAAGTGTAAGTCAAAACTGCTCTATAACCAACCATTTGACCCAGTCTTACTAGGACTTTAGTTTTAAGACCTTCTTTGGGTCTGCTTACATTCCTGATCTTTTCAGGTTTGATGTCATATCCTTGACATAACCCAAAGAAATACAGCTTTGCTAGATACAAAGGTGCATTTCCATAAAAAGTACAGCCTATCTCTCTGGATAATTATGACATTCAAGTCAACTTATGTGGAAGACTCCAAGAGGAACTGCACTATTGTGTTCAATATGTTCAAATTCTTCCTCCTCCCGAGCAGTTCAGTAGTATTCTGGGGTGGTATCTGTAGTGTGTCCCCAGCTGTTCCAGCTTAACTAGCTCACTCGCTATAGCTGGTCCTACTATTGCTTCTGCAGTAAGATAAAACTTGAACTTGGGTATTTAGCAAGATTTCTTTCACTAACTTGGGCTGTTCACTGCTTCATTGATCTATCTTTCATCCTTGCATTTTTCTTTCACTTGACTACTGTGCCACTGGAAGACTTAAAATATCCATGGATTTAATTAGTTCTACTCTCATAAGTCAATCATTGAATGCTTTCAACTGCATATTTGCAAAAGCTAGAACTCTCTTTGACTTGAATCTCTTGTTGTGGTCCTAATCCCTCTAGGCTTATGTTAGTTGCTGCTTCAAAGGGCCAATCATCTTGGATGATTCCACAGTAAAGACTTAAAGTTTGTCTACAAGGCCAGACGGAAAGAGCTCTTTTCCAGTTGGCTTGGTTTTATCAGCCACAGTAACAGCCAGTCAATGAGCTATATATGGACTCATGCATGGTTGATCCAATTCAGTTGCTAAGGTGCCTGAAATAACATCATCCCATTGATTACTTTGCCATTAATGACAATCAGCTCTTATGATGCCCAAAAAACCTATTTAATTGGGAAATTTTCAATAAAGTCATAATCATGGCAGCTGTGTAGATATGGCCCAGATGGGTCCCAGGGGATGTTTCCCTTCCTTAATTCCAAAATAAAAGCTTTCCTGATTTTGATTGTAATAAGGAAATGCATTGTGTGAGGAGTGGGGAGATGGAGGGTGTCAGCCACTTTAGGACAAACAATCCTTTTCTCAGTGAGCACATGTGAGGTTCTTCCTTTGATCAGTGATCATAGCCAAAGGGACTTTTACTAGTTCTAATTTCCATAACTACCAGGAACTTATGGTAGCTGAAATAATCCATAATTTTAACAACTATATTAATCAACCACATAAGAGTTGAGTCAATAAAAAGTGATTGCCCACAATCTGCTTTTTTCCTCTCTTTTGCTTCAAATGAAAGCAAGCATGTATATATATATTGTTTGCATTTATCTGATTTATGTTCATTTGTTTCTTGTTTGAATAGAAATGGGCAAATCTGGTCCATTTATTCAATTAGGAAAAGAAAGTATTTTACAGTCAGAATTCCAAAATATACTTCATATCATTGTTCAAAACAGGCAGAAAATAAATTATACATTTTGACCCACCTGACCTGCCTCTTGTGAAACCTGTATGCAGGTCAGGAAGCAACAGTTAAAACTGGACATGGAACAACAGACTGGTTCCAAATCAAGAAAGGAGTACGTCAAAGCTGTATATTGTTATGCTGCTTATTTAACTTATATGCAGAGTACATCATGAGAAACACTGGGCTGGAGGAAGCACGACCTGGAATCAAGATTGCTGGGAGAAATATCAATAACCTCAGATATGCAGATGATACCACCCTTATGGCAGAAACTGAAGAATAACTAAAGCACCTCTTGGTGTAAGTGAAAGAGGAGAGTTAAAAAAGTTGGCTTAAAGCACAATATTCAGAAAACTAAGACCATGGCATCCAGTCCCATCACTTCATGGCAAATAGGTGAGGAAACAGTGGAAACAGTGGCTGACTTTAATTTGGGGAGCTGCAAAATCACTGCAGATGGTGATTGCAGCTGTGAAATTAAAAGATGCTTACTCCTTGGAAGGAAAATTATGACCAACCTAGACAGTATATTAAAAAGCGGAGACGTTATTTTGTCAACAAAGGTCCATCTAGTCAAGGCTATGGTTTTTCCAGTGGTCATGTATGGATATGAGAGTTGGACTATAAAGAAAGCTGAGTGCTGAAGTTGATGCTTTTGAACTGTGGTGTTGGAGAAGACTCCTGAGAGTCCCTTGGACTGCAAGGAGGTCCAACCAGTCCATCCCAAAGGCAATCAATCCTGGGTGTTCATTGGAAGGACTGATATCAAAGCTGAAACTCCAGTACTTTGGCCACTTGATGTGAAGAGCTGACTCACTGAAAAGACCCTGATGCTGGGAAGCATTGAGAGCAGGAGAAGAAGGGGACGACAGAGGATGAGATGGTTGGATGGCATCACGGACTCAATAGACATGGGTTTGGGTGAACTCCGGGAGTTGGTGATGGACAGGGAGGTCTGGAGTGCTGTGGTTCATGAGGTCGCAAAGAGACACAACTGAACGACTGAACTGAACTGAAGAAAAAGATATTCGAACCCTGAGATTACACTGAAACATTAAATTTATAGAAATATATAGGAGAAAGTATCCAAAAAGCCATTTTGTGTGAGAAAAGTTCAAAGCTGAAACTCCAGTACTTTGGCCACTTGATGTGAAGAGCTGACTCACTGAAAAGACCCTGATGCTGGGAAGCATTGAGAGCAGGAGAAGAAGGGGACGACAGAGGATGAGATGGTTGGATGGCATCACGGACTCAATAGACATGGGTTTGGGTGAACTCCGGGAGTTGGTGATGGACAGGGAGGTCTGGAGTGCTGTGGTTCATGAGGTCGCAAAGAGACACAACTGAACGACTGAACTGAACTGAAGAAAAAGATATTCGAACCCTGAGATTACACTGAAACATTAAATTTATAGAAATATATAGGAGAAAGTATCCAAAAAGCCATTTTGTGTGAGAAAAGGAAATCTTTGTAAACTGGTACAGAATAAGTACAGAAAGCATGAAAACAGAAACATACAAAATAAAAACATTTAAAAGCTTTGATGTGCAAATACATAAATTATTTTTCTACTTGGAAAATAAAAGCTAAACATATTATGTTGGTCATATCTACATATGTGTGTGTATACATACATATATACACATTTTATTCATGTGTATATATACATATATATACACATTATGCACATATATATATGTATATATACACTTTTGACAAAATATGCTTTTCCAATTTGGCCTTTTGATTCCAGGGAAGTTTAATCAGATTTTGGAGGGTGAAGAAACAGACGCAAAGGAGCCAAACTCTCCCATTTGTAGTTTGTGCTTACTCTTTCCTGATAAAGGACATGTTCCTAATAAATGCAGGCTCAGAACTACCTTTTCCAATTCCTGGTGGGCTCTGTGCATTTCTCTTGACTGTCCACTTTTTAATGTACCTGCTGAGTTAAACTTGACCTTCGAAATCAACTTTATATGTTTGAAGAAATGATAACATCTTATTTACCACGGAGGTGACAAACATTGGTGCTGTCATCACATAACATTCTCATAGGTAGAAAACTGCTCTGTTTGACCATATATCAAATTTTCTTTTGAAAATTCAAAGTGTATTATGAAGCAACTGATATTTATAGTCTTCAGAGTATAGACTATTTTTCTTTTAACTATAAGAAGGACTCCTCTATGCCCTGAAATTGCAAAAAACAGCAGGCTCTGGGACTCTGTGCTGTTAGAGGAATACGTGAGCTGCAAGATGAGTGGTCCTCATGCAGAACAAACTGAGCTCAGAGGCTTGATTCAAGATGGACTTGTCCCAGTAGCTGTGCTTTTGTTCCAGCCAACATCTCAGCTTCTCTGTTCTTGTTCTTTCTTTCCTTTCAGCCATAACTTTCTTATTCACAGGCAGTATGATCCTGGGGGGGGAATTTTATTTCCTCTGGGCCAAAGAATTGATGCTTTTGAACTGTGGTGTTGGAGAAGACTCTTGAGAGTCCCTTGGACTGCAAGGAGATCCAACCAGTCCATCCTAAAGGAGATCAACCCTGGGATTTCTTTGGAAGGAATGATGCTAAAGCTGAAACTCCAGTACTTTGGCCACCTCATGCGAAGAGTTGACTCATTGGAAAAGACTCTGATGCTGGGAGGGACTGGGTGCAGGAGGAGAAGGGGACGACCGAGGATGAGATGGCTGGATGGCATCACAGACTCGATGGACGTGAGTCTGAGTGAACTCCGGGAGTTGGTGATGGACAGGGAGGCATGGCGTGCTGCAATTCATGGGGTCATAAAGAGTCGGACACGACTGAGCGACTGAACTGAACTGAACTGAACTGGGACTTAGTTTTTCCATTTGGAAAACAAAGATTCGACTTGCTCAGTGGTTCACAATCATTCATTTTGATGACATCTCCATACTGGATACTGTTCATCCAAGTACTCACCTTGGTGTGCCCAGATGTAACACAGCTCAGGGTAGTACAACAATTTGTCAGTTTCTCTTGATGGTGAATCAGTGCTTTACTGGCTATGGATAAAGAACGATGCCAGATGCGGCAACCTTTTTTCCCCCTCCATTTCACCGTGCAGATGACTAAGAATGAAGTTGTTTTATGTATAACTGAGAATGGTCTCTAATTTAAACAAAAAATTAAAGTAACCAATGTCCAACTTTGGTACTCTATCTTACTTAACAAATTAGTTTTCACATTCCTGTCAACTGTTTAGAAACCAAACATTAATGTTTGGTGATTTTATAAAGCAGCAATACAGTGCAGTATCTCAGTAATGAGATTAACAAATTTCTGTTACAGTAAGTAGTGGAGCTAACAAACAGTACCGAGGAAGAGAAACCAGGTAGAAAGCTGAAAACAGGCAAAATTAGAGAAAACAGTTATGTTTGTTGGAGGAGTTATGAGTGGAGAGGTTCCTAGAGTCCTGGGAAAGTTCTGTTTCTTTATCTGGGTAGGGGTACTTGTTTGCTTTATGAAGATTCATCATACTCTAGACTTAAGATCCGAGTGCTTTCCTGTATGGATGTGTTCACTTAAAATGAATCCGTAAATAAAAGCTAAGCAGGGAAAGAGAGCTGGAAAAATAACTGTATCTGTTGAGTGTTTACTGTGTGCCTGATGAAACATTTATGGATACATTATCTCATTTAATTGTCATGGAACTAATCGAATGCTATGATTATTACCAGTTTATTGATGAGAAAACCACAGTACAGAGAGATAACTTCATATGTCCAAGGTCCAGACAGATAGAGACAGGTTACAAACTGTAGACTTTTGCATACAGGGTGCAGACTGGCCACAGCACAGAAAATGATGTACTCACTGTGTGTGGATCCCAGTGAATGGATGGATCCCAGTGTGTGTGTGTGTGCGTTTTGTAGTGGGATCATTTCCTGCCCTGGAACCTCCATTTCCTCACCGCCCCTCTTAGCTCCATCTTGATTTACTAACAGATTCAGCTATCTCTACACTTCCTCCTTTGTCATTTTGAGAGGGTCGCCTCTTCTCAAAAAAAGCCCTCTAGTTATAGCCCAATGATATATTAGCATACAAATAGAACTTTAGAATATTTTTTCCCTTTGTAGGCTTATGGGGTGCTGCATACATTAGGCTTGCCTGGGTGTGTTCTACTGGGGGTTTGTTATTATTTAACACAATTCTGTCAACCTTTAAGTCATCCTTTTTCATTCTTGCCACTACCCAAATGGGCCTTTCCCTAAACAAGGCCCTTCTGGGCTGTATCCTGTTCATTAGAATGGGGTTGTACCTGGATAATGCCTTTTAAGGAATGCATCCCAGCATTTGAGGCAGCTCCCAGCAGAACAACCTGCCATTTGTGATGCCTCCTTCAGGTTAAACATTTTAGATTAATCAATAAGTAAATGGCAAATAAATGGCATGAGCCCCATGTCCAATATAAATGAGATCAGGGGAAGAAGCAGAAAAGGGCAGTTTCAGCATTGTCCAATACGCCTCGAGCAGCGCTGCCTTCAGCTCTGTCTACTTGAGGTGAAGCATCCAGATGAAAAGTGAGCAGTGCAGTGCATCACCCAGATGTTTTGGAACTCAGGGTGTCTTGCGTCCTTTACCTTAACACCTGACTTTATTTTGAGGCGCCAGAGGTGCTATTGTTTTGAATCTCTGTCACCCAGAAGAAAGGTCGTGACTCTGATGAGACATTCTTGTTCACATAATATAAATCTAACCAGCCAGCCTGGAGAATACACAGGGATGAAAATTCAAGGCCAGAACAGGAGCATCTTAACTTGGAGAATTTCCCAAACACTGCCCAAATATACTTTTCATAAGGAACCCCATTCATTTCTCCCAATTCCTTCTGCTAATTTACCTCAGTTACACTTTTCAGATGTGTAATATCTCATTTTGAGGAAAAATATGTTGCAGCCAAAAGAGCTGACCTTCATGTGTTTTCAGACTTTCTGCTGTGTCCCTGACAAATGAGGCACCAAGGCCTTTCCATATTCTGTTTGGGGGTCTATTGGCTGAGGAATCCTTGGTCATCCCACCTGCCTGGCGTCTAGGATCATGATGAATTGTCTCCAACTCTAGCCTCAGATTGTTTTTTAACATTTAATTTAGTTTCTTCCTGTGCTTGGATGAACATGGCCATGTTATGGATTTCTGCTCTAATGTACACCAGCAGGCTGGAAGAACAAGCCTCAGCAAGCTGTGGAAATTAGAGAGGCTGGATCAATAGGCAAGGTCACGACCCCCGGCTCTGATTCTGTACACTGTCCTGAAATTCTCTCCCTTGAAAATCCTCCTGCTGCTTCTAATGTGAAGCCATGTGTATTCCCAGAGAGAAATTCATGTAAACAAGCCTACCCCAATCTTTCACATCTTAGGGAGGGACACCCATAATCACAAACACTGAAAATTTTGTGTAAACAACAGCCTAGGAATATAAATATCTGGGCATTTGCTTTATGTGCCGTTTGTTAACTTCATTGTCTGAAGACCCGTTCAGAGGGAGTGCAAATAGATGAAGACAAAGAAAGAACAAACCTTCCAATTCTGGAGCAAACCTCTAAGTAAAATTATCGTTTATCATGCACCTACCTCAAATAGAAGGACGCACACAATTTTTAGTGCCTATGCTTGAAATTTTTATGGAACACAGAATGGTAAAAATCAACCTGATTTAAACTTTCAGGAATGTCTCTGGGCTCAGTGAAATAGACTGAGGAAAAAACACTTGAAAATATTTTAAAATGCTGATGCCAATAATATTACAAATTTAGATCTTGTTGGTATAGAAGACCTACATTTTCAAATACAAAGCAATATTCCTAACAAACTAGTTTTCTATCTGGAGATTTAGAAGTTTATGTTGTTTAGTGTTATGGTTTTCCTGGGTGGGAATAACTAATGCATCATAACTTCAAACCTACAAAAGCAAACCTGCTACTGGTAATTTATCATATTCACTAATCACTGTTCCAAAATGACCTGACATCAAAATGATCAATTTAGGGGAAAAAACATCTTAAAGATCTGTCTTTGGAGGAGACAGGTAAGGGTGGAAAAAAAAAATGTGAGAAGGGAGGTTGGGTCAGAAGGAGGGAGAGACAGCTGCAAGAATCTCTTTCCATCTGAAATGTTGGTACCACTTTCACTTTGTAAATATGAAGCCGCATAGCCCAGAGAATCGGGGTCTCTTTTATTTAGAGAGTAAACTCAATATGTGATAAGGCACATCTTTATCTCAACCCCTTATTCAGGAACCACAGCAGAAGCACTTTCTGTGCAGCCCAGTAATTCTATAATGTTTGGTAGTTTTGTTTCAGAATTTAGAAACAGGGTTGTATTCAGAAGAGGTATCCTTTTGTTCATATTTGACAAACCATTTAGTCAATTTCCTGTCTTTCAGTTATATCAGAGCTCTTAGACAAAACATCACAGTTTAACTCTTCAGATGGAAAGTTAGTTTATTGAGATATTGCTTTGTACTTGAGAATGTATGTCCTTGCTGCCAAAGGATATTATTTGCAAGAACTCTAGAAAATTAGCATGTTTTCTTTATAGCACAGGGACTAAATGCAAAACAGAAGAGTGAATCCTGCATTTTGCTAAGACTTAAATTTTAAAAGGGAAATACACACATATACTTTATTTTCTATGAAGTGCTAAAAGAATCACATTTGCTTGTATCTTATATGAACAGCCTCAATTAAAGATCTGTCAATATATATGAACAGGGATTGGGTGAGGATGGTGAAGTAGTGGTTTAGAAGACATAAAAAGGCAAGGGATGAGGTTTCTTTTTCTTTTTCTTTTTACTACTCTGCTGATATGTTTTGTAACTCCATTTCTAAGTAGAAGCTTTCAGTTTGAAAGTATGAAAGTATATCTCAATTTTGATCACAATGGCAGGTCACAAAGGATATTTTGGTTGAATAAGTGGCAATGGAAAGTCATAAAGTCTGTAGCAGGATCCAAACTAACCTCAATAGTATCCTATCTTAGGTGAAAACGTTTACTATCTCAGTTTTTCAGATGAAGCACCTAAGATCTTGAGATATTTAGATGTCTGGCCCAAGGTCTTCCAGTAAGGGGTACAGGAATTTTGCATTTCTGCCTCTCGATGTAGGGCATAACCTTTGCATAAGGCTATGTCCCATTTCAGAGATCTACAAGATTTTACCCCCTACTGCATGTTCAAAATTCTACAACAAAGTGTTCTATCCTAATACAGGGCTCTATTCCTAAAGTAGGATTCTGCCCTCCCACAGAGGGAGTTACCTCTGTTCTGGCAATTAAATGCTGTTAGCTCTAAAATCAGTGGCTCAAAACATAAAAAGAATTTATTTGTTCATGAGTCTACAATTTGAAACTAGGAGCCATGCTATGTAGGGTCACCCAAGACAGATGGGTCATGGTGGAGAGTTCTGATAAAACGTGGTCCACTGGTGAAGGGAATGGCAAGTCAATTCAGTATTCTTGCCTTGAGAACCCCATGAACAAAATGAAAAGGCAAAAAGATATGAGACTGAAAGATGAACTTCCCAGGTCAGGAGGTGTGCAATATGCTACTTGAGAAGAGTGGAGAAACAGCCCCAGGAAGAAGGAAGATTCTGAGCCAAAGCAAAAACAAAGCCCAGTTGTGGATGTGACTGGTGATGGAAGTAAAGTCCAATGCTTAGAGAACAATATTGCATAGGAACTTGGAACGTTAATTATGAACGACGGCAAATTGGAAGTGATCAAGAAGGAGAGGGCAAGAGTGAACGTCGACATTCTAGGGATCAGAGAACTAAAATGGACTGAAATGGGCGAATTTAACTCAGATGACTGTTACATCTACTACTGTGGGCAAGTATTCCTTAGAAGGAATGGAGTAGCCCTCATGGTCAAAAAGAGTGTCTGAAATGCAGTACTTGGGAGAGTCTCAAAAACAGAATGATATCTGTTCATTTCCAAGGCAAACCATTCAATATCACAGTTATCCAAGTCTATGCCCCAACCACTAATGCCAAAAAGGCTGAAGTTGAACAGTTCTATGAAGACGTATAAGACCTTCTAGAACTAACACCAAAAAAAAGAGATCTCCTTTTCATCATAGGGGACTAGACCTGGAGTAACAGGCAAATTTGGGCTTAGAGTACAAAATGAATCAGGGTAAAGGCTAACAGAGTTTTGCTAAGAGAACTCACTGGTCATAGCAAATACCGACTTCCAACAACACAAGCAATGACTCTACACATAGAGATCACCAGATGTGATTTCAATACTGAAATCAGATTGATTATATTCTTTGCAACTAAAGATGAAGAAGCTCTATACAGGCAGCAAAACCAAGAAGGAGCTGACTGTGGCTAAGATCATGAACTCCTTATTGCGAAATTCAGACTTAACATGTAGAAAGTAAGGAAAATCACTTGACCATTCAGGTATGACCTAAACCAAATCCCTTACAATTACACAGTGGAAGTGACAAATAGATTCAAGAGAATAGCTCTAATAGACAAAGTGCCTGAAGAACTATGGACAGAGGTTCATAACATTGTACAGGAGATGATGATCAAAACCATCCCCGAGAAAAAGAAATGCAAAAAGGCAAAATGACTGAGGCCTGAGGAGGCCTTACAAATAGCTGAGAAAAGAAGAGAAGCAAAAGGCAAAGGAGAAACGGAAAGATATACCCATCTGAATGCAGACTTTCAAAGAATAGCAAGGAGAGATAAGAAAGCCTTTCTAAGTGATCAATGCAAAGATAGAGGAAAACAATAGACTGGGGAAGACTAGAACTCTCTTCAAGAAAATTAGAGATACCAAGGTAACATTTCATGCAAAGATGGGCTCAATAAAGAACAGAAATGATACGGACCTAACAGAAGCAGAAGATATTAAGAAAAGGTGGCTAAAATACACAGAACTATACAAAAAA
>SJYC01121850.1:0-12680 GCA_006408675.1 Madoqua kirkii
GGAGAAGACTCTTGAGAGTCCCTTGGACTGCAAGGAGATCCAACCAGTCCATCCTGAAGGAGATTAGTCCTGGGTGTTCATTGGAAGGACTGATGCTGAAGCTGAAACTCCAATACTCTGGCCACCTGATATTAAGAGTTGACTCACTGGAAAAGACCGTGATCTGGGAGGGGTTGGGGGCAGGAGAAGAAGGGGACGACCGAGAATGAGATGGTTGGATGGCATCACCGACTCGATAGACATTAGTTTGAGTAAACTCTGGGAGTTGGTGATGGACAGGGAAGCCTGGCGTGCTGGCGATTCATGGGGTTGCAAAGAGTCATACATGACTGAGCGGCTGAATTGAACTGATTCTTTGTCTTGCCTTTAGAAACAGTTTCCTTTCTTAGTAGGTAGCTTTCTCTATAGACTACATGGGATACTGCCTGATTCCTGAATCATTCATTAAAGCCAAATAGATCTTTAAAATTTACTCAGTTGAATTTTCAAGTTAAAAAGGAAGGAAGGAAAAAAAGCCAAAGCTTCATCTATCTATATAGTATCATTTTAGTAAGTAGAATTATAATAAGTAACCTAAAATATCATTGAACCGCACTACAGTCTGGCACACAGTAAGCATCCCATAAATAACTATGAAATCAACAGAAAAGAATAAATTTATGGCATTGACTCCCTCCCATTTAGACATATATGGTCATGCATTTCCATCATGAGTAGTTTGCAAGCTGAATTCTGGTCAACTTCACTTCTAAAAGTCAAGATGTGTTCTATCCTGAAATGTGGTGAATTGAACTTATTAACTATGCTGACTTTAGTTTCTATTTGGTGTACTATTATTAATATATTAAATCCTTATTTAGAAAGAAGGAATATTCACATCCCCAGGTTCATTACAGTATTACTTATATTAAGCACGATATGGAAACTAACTAAAAGTTCATTAAAGGATGAATGGATAAAATTTGTGTGTGTGTATCTATCTATACATACATACACACATACATATACACACACATATACACACATTGATATACACACACACCTATATACACACACAGACATATATACATACACATATACATGTATACACACACATAGACACATATATACACACAGTGCAGTATTATTCAGCCCACAAAGAAATGAAATCTTGTTTTTGTGACAACATAGATGGATTTCAAGAGAATAATGCTAAATGAAATAATTCAGATAGGAAAAGACAAATATTATATGATCTCTCATGGGTGGGATCTTAAAAATAAGAAGCTCATAGATATGCAGAATATGGGGAAATTGGTAAACTGGTTTTTTTGGGAGGGTTTAAGTTTCAATACATTGATTTTTTTTAATTTTTAATTTAGTCTACTTTACAATACTGTATTGGTTTTGCCATACATTAACATGAATCAGCCACAGGTGTACACGAGCTCCCAATCCTGAAACCCCCTCCCACCTCCCATCATCTCTCTGGATCATCCGCGTGCACCAGCCCCAAGCATCCTGTATCCTGTATCAAACATAAACTGGTGCTTCGTTTCTTATATGATAGTATACATGTTTCAATGCCATTCTCACAAACCATCCCACCCTCTCTCCCTCCCTCAGAGGCCAAAAGTCCGTCCATACCTCTGTGTCTCTTCTGTTGTCTCACTTACAGGCTCATCATTATTATCTTTCTAAATTCCATATATATGTGTCAGTATACTGTATTGGTGTTTTTCTTTCTGGCTTACTTCACTCTGTATAATCGGCTCCAGTTTCATCCATCTCATTAGAACTGAGTCAAATTTATTCTTTTTAAAGGCTGAGTAATACTCCGTTATTTATATGTACCACGGCTTTCTTATCCATTCATCTGCTGATGGACATCTAGGTTGTTTCCATGTCCTGAGCACTTCAATCGTGTCCAACTCTGTGCAACCCCATAGACAGCAGCGCATCAGGCTCCTCCATCCCTGGGATTCTCCACGCCTGAACACTGGAGTGGGTTGCCATTTCCTTTTCCAATGCATGAAAGTGAAAAGTGAAAGTGAAGTCAGTCAGTCGTGTCTGACTCTTCACAACCCCATGGACTGCAGCCTACCAGGCTCCTCTGTCCATGGGATTTGCCAGGCAAGAGTACTGGAGTGGGGTGCCATTGCCTTTGCCATTATAGCACTATGCTGTACCTATATTTTTATATACAGACAACCAATCAATAAATGTTTATCAAGTTTTACCATACATCCATAAGTCAGGCTGATACAAATCATTAAAAAGCATTGGGTTTTTATACCAGAATATCAATTTTTCCCCCCAAGATTTATCTCCTGGGGCATAGTGAATCAAACTTACTAATTATATTCACTGCATTAATTTCTATTACAGTACTGTAGACAATATTTCTAATATAAAATTTTTATATTAGAAAAGAATTATTTTTAAAAGATGTACTGAATAACAAAAAGATGACTGTTTCAGTAAGCAAAATAGCAATATGTAAGTACATTATGGTGATGCTTTAGTGGCTAAGTTGTGTCCAGTTCTTTGTGACCTCAGGCTCTACAGCCCACCAGGCTGCTCTGTCCATGGGATTTTCCAGGCACAAATACTGGAGTCAGTTGCCATTTCCTTCTCCAGGAGATATTCCAGACCCAGTGATTGCATCAACTCTCCTGCACTGCAAGTGGATCCTTTATGGACTGAGCCACCAGGGAAGCCCAAGTATACAGTTCAGTTGCTCAGTCGTGTCCCACTCTGCGACCCCATGAATCACAGCACGTCAGGCCTCCCTGTCCATCACCAACTCCCGGAGTTCACTCAAACTCGTGTCCATGGAGTTGGTGATGCCATCCAGCCATCTCAACCTCAGTCGTCCCCTTCTCCTCCTGTCTTCAATCTTTTCCAGCATCAGGGTCCTTTCCAATAAGTCAGCTCTTCTCATCAGGTCGCCAAAGTACTGGAGTTTCAGTGTCAGTCCTTTCAGTGAATATTTAGGGTTGATTTCCTTTAGGATGGACTGGTTGGATCTCCTTGCAGGGGACTCTCAAGGGACTCTCAAGAGGCTTCTCCAACACCACAGTTTGAAAACATCAATTCTTTGTCCCTCAGCCTTCTTTATGGTCAAACTCTTGTATCCATACATGACTACTGGAAAAACCATAGCTTTGACTATACAGACCCTGTCAGCAAAATAATGTCTTTGCTTTTTTATATGCTGTGCAGGTTGGTCATAGCTTTTTTTTCAAGGAGCAAGTATCTTTTAGTTTCATGGTAGCAGTCACCATCTGCAGTGATTTTGGAGGCCAAGAAAATAAAGTCTGTCACTATTTCCATTGTTTCTCCATCTATTTGCCCTGAAGTGATGGGAACGGATGCCATAATCTTTGTTTTTTGAATGCTGAGTTTTAAGCCAACTTTTGGGCTTCCCTGCTAGCTCAGCTGGTAAATAATTCGCCTGTAATTCAGGAGACCTGGGTTCGATTCCTGGGTTAGGAAAACCCCCTGGAGGACAGGATGGCAATCCACTCCAGTATTCTTGTGTAGAGAATCCCCATGGATAGAGGAGTCTGGTGGGCTACAGTGTGCTGCTGCTAAGTCACTTCAGTCATGTCCAACCCTGTGTGACCCCAGAGATGGCAGCCCACCAGGCTCCACCATCCCTGGGATTCTCCAGGCACGAACACTGGAGTGGGTTGCCATTTCCTTCTCCAGGGCTACAGTCTACAGGGTTGCAAAGAGCTGGACACAACTGAGTGACTGAGCACAGCATAGAATACTCCAGAAACAGGGCCATGTGTTGGGAAGGAAAAAGTGATGAACACATGGCTCCTTCCAAAATTCTATTATCAAGGATGGCAAGTTAGAATTAGTCACTCAATTAAGCAAAAAACAAAAAAAAAAGAACCAAGAGACGGAAATACTAAAGCAAAGTATTTCAGGGGCTCATTAAATGACTAAGGGAACTAATTTTCTCTTTTCTAACCTAACAAGCATATGCAGGTGGCCCTCATTATTAGCAGACTCTATCTGCAAATTAACATAGTTACTGAAATTTATGTGTAGCCCCCAAATCAACACAGTACTTTTGCAGTCATTCACAAACATATACAAAGCATGAAGCGATTTGAGTTGCTTGATACACTTGTTTCTAGCTGCCTTGAATGAGTTGCTCTGCCTTCTTGTTGCAGTTTTCATACTAGAGTGCCCTCTCCATAGTCTGATTAGTTTTTCTCATTTTTACATCTTTTGTTTCTGGCTTTTTGGCTTTGTTTTTTTTTTTTTTGGCTGTGCCATGCAGCTTGCTTGCTGGATCTTAGCTTTACAACTAAGGACTGAACTCATGTCCTTGGCAATGAAAGCAGAGTCCTAACCACTGGACCACTAGGGAATTGCCTCATTTTTATGCTTTCACTATATAAAATGGTTCACTATTTAAAAGTGTGGGGCTTCCCAAGTGGACTGGTGGTAACGAATGCACCTGCAGTCCAGGTGGTATAGGATACTTCAGTTTACTCCCTGGGTCGAGAAGATCCTCTGAAGAAGGAAATGCCAACCCATTCCAGTATCCTTGCCTGGAGAATCCTATGGACAGAGGAGTCTGAAGGGCTACCGCCCAGAGGGTCACAAAGACTCAGACATAACTGAAGTGACGGAGCATGTATTTGAAAGTGTGCTGTCTACCAATCCTAAATTCAAAAAGGCTGTGTAGGCTTTGCAGGGAAAACAGATATATTAGGTAAGTTTCATTTAGGAATAAGTTACAGTGCTGTTGATCCTGAGATCAATGTTAATGAATAAACTATATATTCTAAGAAATAGCAAGGGAATTTCAGAAAAACATCTACTACTGCTTCATTGACTGTGCTAAAGTCTTTGACTGTGTGGATCAAAACAAACTGTGGAAAACTCTTAAAGAGATGCGAATATCAGACCACCTTACCTGCCTCTTGAGAAACTTGTATGAGAAGTCAAGAAGCAACAATTAGAGCCAGACATTGAACAAATAACTGGTTCAAAATTGGGAAAGGAGTACATCAAGGCTGTATATTGTCACCCTGCTTATTTAATTTACATGCATATTGTTTATAATAGCCAGGACATGGAAACAACCTAGATGTCTACCAGCAGATGAATGGATAAGAAAGCTGTGGTACATATCCACAGTGGATTATTACTCAGCCCTTAAAAAGAATACATTTGAATCAGTTCTAATGAGATGGATGAAACTGGAGCCGATTATGCAGAGTGAAGTAAACCAGAAAGAAAAACACCAATACAGTATACTGACACATATATATGGAATTTAGAAAGATTATAATGATGACCCTGTATGTGAGACAACAGAAGAGACACAGAGGTATGGACGGACTTTTGGCCTCTGAGGGAGGGGGAGAGGGTGGGATGGTTTGTGAGAATGGCATTGAAACATGTGTACTATCATGTAAGAAACGAAGGCCAGTCTATGCTCGATGCAGGATGCTTGGGGCTGGAGCGCGGGGATGATCCAGAAAGATGATGTGGGGTGGGAGGTAGAAGGGGGTTTGGGGATTGGGAATTGTGTACACCTGTGGCTGATTCATGTCAATGTATAGCAAAACCAATACAGTATTGTAACATAGAATAAAGTATAAATAAAATTTAAAAATAAAAAAATGAATAAAGAAAAAAATGTACATGCAGAGTACATCATGCAAAATGCCAAGCTTGATGAATCACAAGCTGAATCAAGATTGCTGGGAGAAATATCAACAACCTCAGATATGCAGATGATAGCAATCTAAAAGCAGAAAGTGAAGAGCAACTATAGAGCTTCTTGATGATGGTGAAAGAGGAGAGTGAAAATTTTGGCTTAAAATACTCATTCAAAAAAATTAAGATCATGGCACCTGGTCCCATCACTTCATGGCAAAGAGATGGAGAAATAATGGCAACAGTCACAGATCTTATTTTCTTGGGCTCCAAAATCACTGCAGACAATGAATGTAGCCATGAAATTAAAAAATGCTTGCTCTTTGGAAGGAAAGCTATGACAAACCTACACAGCATATTAAAAAGCAGAGCATCACTTTGCTGACAAAACTGCTTGTAGTCAAAGTTATGGTTTTTCCAGTGGTCATGTACAAATGTGAGAGTTGGGCCTAAAGAAGGCTGAGTATCAAAGAACTGATGCTTTTGAATTGTGGTTCTCGAGAAGACTCTCCAGAGTCCCTTGGACAGGAGATCCAAGGAGCAAGAATATCAAACCAGTCAATCCTAAAGGAAATCAATCCTGAATATTCATTGGAAAGACTGATGCTAAAGCTCCAATACTTTGGCCACCTGATTCGAAGAGCCAGCTCACTGGAAAAGACCCTGATGCTGGGAAAGATTGAGAGCAAAAGGAGAAGGGGGTAGGGGAGGGTGAAATGGTCATATAGCATCACGAACTCAATGGACATGAATCTGAGCAGACTCTGGGAGACAGTCAAGGACAGGAGAGCCTGGCGTGCTGCAGGCTATGGGGTCACAAAGAGTCGGGCATGACTTAGTGACTGAACAACAACAAGGTCTTCAAACAGAAACATACATACAGCAAAGTTGTGTATTGATTAGTTAGTGAAAAATCTGTAGTCAGAAGCTGTAAGAATCCTAACCCTGTGGTTCTCCTTAGGAACAATGGTTCATATTCACTCAGTACTTGTGGCAACTTTATAGACTGTAACTACCTTAAATAATTAAAAATGCAAAATGCCAAGCTTGATGAATCACAAGCTGAATCAAGATTGCTGGGAGAAATATCAACAACCTCAGATATGCAGATGATAGCAATCTAAAAGCAGAAAGTGAAGAGCAACTATAGAGCTTCTTGATGATGGTGAAAGAGGAGAGTGAAAATTTTGGCTTAAAATACTCATTCAAAAAAATTAAGATCATGGCACCTGGTCCCATCACTTCATGGCAAAGAGATGGAGAAATAATGGCAACAGTCACAGATCTTATTTTCTTGGGCTCCAAAATCACTGCAGACAATGAATGTAGCCATGAAATTAAAAAATGCTTGCTCTTTGGAAGGAAAGCTATGACAAACCTACACAGCATATTAAAAAGCAGAGCATCACTTTGCTGACAAAACTGCTTGTAGTCAAAGTTATGGTTTTTCCAGTGGTCATGTACAAATGTGAGAGTTGGGCCTAAAGAAGGCTGAGTATCAAAGAACTGATGCTTTTGAATTGTGGTTCTCGAGAAGACTCTCCAGAGTCCCTTGGACAGGAGATCCAAGGAGCAAGAATATCAAACCAGTCAATCCTAAAGGAAATCAATCCTGAATATTCATTGGAAAGACTGATGCTAAAGCTCCAATACTTTGGCCACCTGATTCGAAGAGCCAGCTCACTGGAAAAGACCCTGATGCTGGGAAAGATTGAGAGCAAAAGGAGAAGGGGGTAGGGGAGGGTGAAATGGTCATATAGCATCACGAACTCAATGGACATGAATCTGAGCAGACTCTGGGAGACAGTCAAGGACAGGAGAGCCTGGCGTGCTGCAGGCTATGGGGTCACAAAGAGTCGGGCATGACTTAGTGACTGAACAACAACAAGGTCTTCAAACAGAAACATACATACAGCAAAGTTGTGTATTGATTAGTTAGTGAAAAATCTGTAGTCAGAAGCTGTAAGAATCCTAACCCTGTGGTTCTCCTTAGGAACAATGGTTCATATTCACTCAGTACTTGTGGCAACTTTATAGACTGTAACTACCTTAAATAATTAAAATCAGTTGTAAATGTTACTGTTTTAGATTTTATACCATCTCACATATTTGATTCAGAATAATCCTAATCCATAATGAATGATTAAACCAAAAAATCCAAGGAACAAGTAACCTGTTTTCTATGATTTCATTCACGGTACTAACTCTACCAAGTTTTCGTATCTTTAAGTTAAAAAGAAATGAACTTTTCAGGAGTGAATTTTTGATCTTCAAAGTATCATATAAACATGTGTTTTACAAAACACCTTCTTAAGTGAAAAACATGTTTCAGACCACAAAATGAATGCAAAATAAATGATGCTTCCGTATATGTGTGTGTGTACATATATATATATCTAGAGAGAGAGAGAGAGAGAGAGAGAGACCTGAATTCTAGACAGTTCTTTCAGTTGATGTATTTCCCCTAGATTGCACTTCAGTATCATTCGATCTGTGTTACAACAGGAGAGAGATTGATTAAAGGTATTCAAAAGAATACAATAGGGAAATGTAGGTGTTCTAAAATGCTGCTCTGTTTTACAATCGAGCTTATACCCAGCTCTTTTTAATAACCTGTCTTCTCCATATAAAGATGGTGTTCATGGTCCTGTTGATTAAAAAAAAACAACAACAACAACTTTAAGGGGCATTCCTATGAACAAAGCCTGACATACAGAAAATGCAAAGATGAAGACAACCCCATTCCGCCCCCATTCCCTGGCGCCCACATGCCATTTGTCAGGGAAATGGTGAGAGCCTAGACCAGCAGAGGTGGAGGGCTGGCAGGGAACTGCTCACATTTCCAACATGGTCCCCTCTGGTGACAAACAGCATTTGTGAAACAGCAGCCTAGGGGTCAGGGTAAAATCTGTGGCAATGGAACTGGGCCAAAAAATAGACTCAGAGGAACATTAAATCTGCAACCTTGACCTCATTAGCAGTAAACAGTAACCAATTGCTAATTACCTTATGGCTACATTGTAAACTGATAATGTGTGTATGTAAATTGTGTATGTTTGTATATAAATCGTGTATGTGTGTAAACTTGTACACACTTGGTATGCGTTTAGCACCTAAAATTTGCAAGGATTGGCTCAGACGGTAAAGCATCTGTCTACAATGTGGGAGACCTGGGTTTGATCCCTGGGTCGGCAAAATCCCTTGGAGAAGGAAATGGCAATCCACTCCAGGACTATTGCCTGCAAAATCCCATGGACAGAGAAGCTAGGTAGGCTACAGTCCATGGGGTCGCAAAGAGTTGGACACGACTGAGCAACTTCACTTCAATATGATTTAAGTTAGGGAGACAAGATACTAGATTAACCAATACCCTCTAATGGAAAAAGAGGGTTAAATCTTAAAGTAGTGATGAAGTTTCTGGTGGAAAATATACAACTGTACAAAGCATATTGATTTAGTCACCTTAATTTAGCTTTGTTCTGTACTCTGAAGAAGAGGTAATTCAATCTAAATCAAAGTAAAATGAAGCTAGATAAATTATATCAGTAAAATACAAGATATCATGTTCTATAAGAACAAAACTTTTTAATTTATCTGGCATTTGGAGGCACATCACAATATAATGGTGCTATAAGTAAATTAAACAATTTCTTATTAAGCCCAATTAGTACCATGCATTGAAAATATTACCAAAAGGATTAATTATATCAAATTAGAGAGTAGCACTTATAAATCTCTACAGAAGAAACTTCAGAACAGATTCTAGATTACAAAGAGAGGTCTCCCTCTTCTTCCCCAAAGCAGAGTTTTATTGTAATAATACTACAATAATAATTACAAAGCCATATGCTTAATATCTCTGTTCAAGTTTATACAAGAGAAGGTAATAAAATAATCCAAGATATAAGTCTGCCAAGTGGCAAATATGGTTTGAAGGAAAAGCAAAGATCTTTAACCCCTAATAGAAGAATCTTGACAGTCCCTCGAACTGCAAGGAGATCAACCAGTCCATCCTAAAGGAGATCAGTCCTGAGTGTTCACTGGAACGACTGATGCTAAAGCTGAAACTCCATTACTTTGGCCACCTGATGCAAAGAGCTGAATCATTTGAAAAGACCCTGATGCTGGGAGGGATTCAGGGCAGGAGGAGAAGGGGACGACAGAGGATGAGATGGTTAGATGGCATCACCAACTCAATGGACATGAGTTTGGGTAAGCTCTGGGAGTTAGTGATGGACAGGGAGGCCTGGCGTGCTGTGATTCATGGGGTTGCAAAGAGTTGTACACAACTGGGTAACTGAACTGAACATATTGAGTGTCTATGAGTGCCAGGCACAGAGCTAGCATCCAGAGATACAAGGATAACCAAGACAGATTTGCTAACTCACTTATTAGAATTCATACTTTAATGATGGCAAAAAGAAATACATATGAAGATAATGGTCACGGTAAGTGCCACGCAAGAGACAAACTGGGTGATGTAACTGAGAACAGGGAGGGCATGGACATATTAGGGGGCTTAAAGGAGGTCTCCCTTGGGATATTTATCCTGGACCAGAATTGTGAAAAGCAGGGTAATGAGTTTTATGAATTATGTTCATTGTGAATTTTTTTCATGTGTTGCTCATTATTATAATTATGTTCAATTATAAAAGTGCGAGGAGAAAAACTTGCCAGAGCAAAACATAATGAAGGAAACTCAATAAAAAAACATCACAAGTCTGGAAACAGTGCTTCCTCTCACTGCGGCCTCTTTTCTTCCCTACCTCAAGGGCCAATGCAGAGTCACACAGATTCATAATTAACGGTGACCACAAAAACAAGGGGAAAAATAAATCCCAGGCTTTCTGTTGTTCCTGTTGTCACTTCTGCAGGAAACTGCTAATAATAAAGTTATTATTTACTAAGTCTTGGTTATTTTATATGCATGCTATTATGTATAATACTTCATTTAATCCTCACAAAACAAGAAGGTAAGTGTTATTAACTTCATTTTGCATTTCAGTAAACTAGCATAGAGTGTGAATAGTTTGTCTGGGATTACACAGCTGTGGAGGAGTCAGGTTGTACTCTGAAACACAGTTGGATCTGTCAAGACTGTGATTTTTAAGTACTAGGGTAGAAAGCAAAATTAAGGAAAGAATTGAAATGATTATCTTCTCTGTGGCTTTCCCTTATTCATCCAGTGCATGTTCCCACTGACTATACTGAATTTAGTACTCAATTATTTAATTGCAGTATAAAATAGACTTTGGCATTTCTGGTGAAACAACTTTTACATGCCAATGATACTTGTAGAGAAGACAGTGGGAGGGACTTCAGATTTCTCTGAAATGCCCAATCACCCAGCTATAACCATATCTTCCTCAAATAAGAGCTATCTTGTCGTTTGTATTTTTACAAAGAATTCCACATTTCCTCAAGATGTTTGACTGGCAGCTTACAACAAATTCTACAATATTTTATACTTAATTTCAATACCTACACCAATGGAATTATAAATGGATCCACATACAGGTCCATAGTTTTCTATTACCACAAGTACATATAATTACCTCAAATATAATCAGCTTATTCAGCTATGCCTATTTTAAAATGGGTATCTCAGTCCAATAGAAATTTAAAGAAAAATTAGGGAGGGGCTACAAGAAGAGCTAAGAAAGCTTTCCTCAGTAATTAATGCAAAGAAATAGAGGAAACCAACAGAATGGGAGAGCCTAGAGATCTCTTCAAGAAAATTAGAGATAACAAGGGAACATTTCATGCAAAGATGGGCTCAATAAAGGACAGAAATGGTATGGACCTAACAGAAGCAGAAGATATTAAGAAGAGGTGGCAAGAATACACAGAAGAACTGTACAAAAAAAGATCTTCATGACCAAGATAATCACGATGGTATGATCACTCACCTAGAGCCAGACATCCTGGAATGTGAAGTCAAGTGGGCCTTAGAAAGCATCACTACAAACAAAGCTAGTGGAGGTGATGGGATTCCAGTTGAGCTATTTCAAATCCTGAAGGATGATGCTGTGAAAGAGCTGCGCTCAATACGCCAGCAAATTTGAAAAACTCAACAGTGTCCACAGGACTCGAAAAGGTCAGTTTTCATTCCAATCCCAAAGAAAGGCAATGCCAAAGAATGCTCAAACTATGCACAATTGCACTCATCTCACGTGCTAGTAAAGTAATGCTCAAAATTCTCCAAGCCAGGCTTCAGCAATACGTGAAACGTGAATTTCCAGATGTTCAAGTTGGTTTTAGAAAAGGCAGACGAACCAGAGATCAAATTGCCAACATTCACTGGATCATCAAAAAAGCAAGAGAGTTTCAGAAAAATATCTATTTCTGCTTTATTGACTATGCCAAAGCCTTTGACTGTGTGGACCACAATAAGCTGTGGAAAATTCTGAAAGAGATGGGAATACCAGACCCCCTGACCTGCCTCTTGAGAAACCTATATGCAGGTCAGGAAGCAACAGTTAGAACTGGATATGGAACAAGAGACTGGTTCCAAATGGGAAAAGGAGTACGTCAAGGCTGTATATTGTCACCCTGCTTGTTTAACTTATATGCAGAGTACATCATGAGAAATGCTGGACTGGAAGAAACACAAGCTGGAATCAAGATTGCTGGGAGAAATATCAATAAATTCAGATATGCAGATGACACCATCCTTTTGGCAGAAAGTGAAGAGGGACTAAAAAGCCTCTTGATGAAAGTGAAAGAGGAGACTGAAAAAGTTGGCTTAAAGCTCAACATTCAGAAAACAAAGATCATGGTATTCGGTCCCATCACTTCATGGGAAATAGATGGGGAAACAGTGGAAACAGTGTCAGACTTTATTTTGAGGGGCTCCAAAATCACTGCAGATGGTGATTGCAGCCATGAAATTAAAAGACGCTTACTCCTTGGAAGAAAAGTTATGACCAACCTAGATAGTATATTGAAAAGCAGAGACATTGCTTTGCCAACAAAGTCCATCTAGTCAAGGCTGTGGTTTTTCCAGTGGT